>SNQJ01S0070082.1:16326-49488 GCA_010110895.2 Picea sitchensis
AAAGTGTGGACTCTCATTCAAAGGTTGCAGCAGGATTCCAGTGCATCAAATACATTTACATGGAAAAATGATTCACTATGGTACAAAGATCGCTTATATTTATGTAAGAACTACCAACTCAAACAAAAGGTACTATTGGAATTTCACACCTCTCCAGTGGGAGGGCACTCAGGATTTTTGAAAACCTATAATAGAGTCAAGAAGGATTTTTTTTGGGATGGCCTTAAAAATAATGTTCAAAGGCTTGTGGTAGAATGTTTGGTTTTCCAACAAAATAAGGAGGAAACAATTTAGAGCCCAGGTCTTTTACAACCATTATCCATCCCAAGTCAGCGTTGGGAAGAGGTTTCCATGGATTTCATCACAGGGTTACCAAAGTCTGAAGGAAAGAGTGGCATCATGGTGATTGTTGATAGACTGACCAAGTACACACACTTTTGTGCACTCTCTCATACCTTCAAAGCTAGTATATTTTCCACCGCATTCATGGAGACAGTTCAAAAGCTACATGGTAGCCCAAAGATTATTATAAGTGACAAAGATCCCATCTTCGCTGGACATTTTTGGATGGAATTATTTTCTTGTTTGGGTACTCAATTGTCTCATAGCTCATCCTATCATCATCAATCTGATGGACAAACCGAGATAGTGAACAAATTTCTGGAAGGCTACCTTCATTTCTTTGTCTCTGATAAACAAACACAATGGTTCAAATGGTTACCCTTGGCAAAATGGTGGTATAACACTTCCTTTCATACTGCAAAAAAAATGACACCACTTATGGAACTTTATGGATACCACCCTCCTTCCATCACTTCTTCTCTAAAATAAAAATCTAAGGTTCAAGCAGTGGAAGATCACATCGAGAATCAACAACAAGTTATCCAAATCTTAAAGGACAATCTGACCATGGAACAAAATCGCATGAAACAACAAGCAGATCAACATCATAGTGAAAGAAGTTTTGAAGTAGGGGATTGGGTGTTTTTAAGACTACAACCATACAAACAGAGGCAAAATGGTGGTATAACACTTCCTTCTTACATCAAAAAAATGACACCACTTATGGAACTTTATGGATACCCACCTCCTTCCATCACTTCTTCTCTAAAATAAAAATCTAAGGTTCAAGCAAAGGAAGATCACATCGAGAATCAACAACAAGTTATCCAAATCTTAAAGGGAAATCCGACCGATGGAACAAAAACGATGAAACAACAAGAAGATCAAATTCACAGGGAAAGGGAATTTGAAGTTGGGGATTGGGTGTTTCTAAGACTACAACCATACAAACGATGTCCATCAAGCAAGCCAAGAAGGATAATAAAATTATCACCAAAGTACTATGGCCCTTATAAGGTGTTGCAAAAGATTGGCAATTATGGCATACAAATTGGAGTTGCCTTCATTTTCACTCTAGCACCCAGCTTCCATGTTTCATGCTTAAATAAGGTTATAGGTGACAAGATCCCACTCAAACTATATCTTCTAACTTGATCTAGGAAGGAAAAAATCATATATTGAGCCTCGGCTTCATCAATCGACAAGAATTTGCCAATGAGGAATAGGATCCATTTCAGAGTTTCTCATTAATTGGAGGAAACTACTTGCTCAAGATTCCACTTGGGAATATGAGTATCTTTATACGTAAGCATCTAGAGTTACTCAAGCATTGCTGACAACACTTACCTCAAGGGGAGGGGAATGTTGCCTATATTGGCTCATTACATTTTAATTGGGGCATATTAGATTAATGTTATTTTATTTATACTAGCTTTTATTCCATTAGTTGTAATATACATCCTAGTCTCCTATATATACCAAGGAGACATTTTCATTTGGAATCATCTCACTTGAACATTTATGGGTAAAAGGAGGTCAAGAGGATTATTATTTGAAATATCTCTTTTTCAACAAAGAGTACTTATTCTGATGTTTTTCATGCTATATTGATATTTGGTTCTTAACATGCTCAATGGGCCTAACAACTTGGTTCTTCAATATCCTAATGGCCCCATTTTCAACCCACTTCTTCAATCTAACTTTCAAGCTAACCAGCTACACAAAAAAATATGGCTATGGATACGTGTTCAAGCATAAAGGACATGAAGGTATGAAAGATATCTCAATGAGTGTGTGATCACCATGGATGATTGACTAGCTGGATCTAATGATGGGAGGAATGATAGGAAGAATGATGGAAATGAACTAAGTCCAAATAATATGTATGCATGTCCCCAACTTGGACACTTTTCATGTTAAGAGCTACTTTGGCCCACTTGTCCTCTCATCTTTATAAATTGGGATAAAATAATTATCCATACTTTATACTTGAAATAATATTAATATAATATTCCTTTTTGGCTTAAGACTCTAGCTTATCCCCTCTTTTCCTTAACTTCTATCCCCCACCCTTTCCCTAACTAGTGAAGTTTAGTCCCCCATACTCTTTATCATGGTCAGCCCGTGTGCAACGCATGTATTTCATATTAATGTTGAGACACACTTAAAAAAGTAGGTTAATCAGTTCTTAACATCTAGGCTTTCTAGCCTAATAATCACAAAACCGGCTCACCAAATTCTTCATCTATAAAACACAACATATACACAAAGGCTCCATGGCCTCAAAATCGCACGCACTTAAGTTGTTGTGTGCAATATCCTAGAATGTGCACACTTCCTCATTTTACTGTGTAGTACATGTGCACACTATGCCATGAAAGGTGCATACAAAAATGATATCAAACAACTCACCAACTTAAGTACAGTTTCCCCCCTGATGGGGTGACACGTCGTAAAGCCAAGACACGCGGGAAAATGTCGGGTTGCGCCATTAATATAACCCACCGGTGACCATCCCTTCAGCATTAAAATGGAAATGATCTCGTGCAAGTTTAACCAGGGGATGAGGCCCTTCGTGCAAGTGAATAGGACGACACACCAGAGCACTAGGAGGCCAGCCTTAATGGCCAAGGAAGTCACCATCATCCTCATCCTTATCAACCGCCTTGACAACAATGAGAGGTATTCGAATTTCACAGAGCCGAACGTAGAGCCACCGGTGTTATGGAGCAGGGTTATTCATCCGCTGGGAACTTCGGACATCTACAGGTTCTTCAACATGCCCATGGCATGAGGAAAGCCTCGCAGGGGAACAACTTGGTACTCATTTGAATCACGCAGACAGAGGCAGAAGAAGTTTGAGAAGGCATTGGCCTTGGCGTCCTCGTGAAGAAACAGGAAGTCTGGGAGACCTCAAATGCCTCCCATGGCGTACATGGAAGAGATCACCCTATACGAGGCCATGCAAAGATATCCTGAGTACCCTCTTTTCACAGTCCCGGACAATTGGAATCCTCACATTGATTTTGGCACTGAAGACAAGATTTCACCTCCAGGAATACCGCATGGTCACATAGCAACTCACCCAGAAGAGGAATTCACCACCTACTATGTTGAGGAAGAGGTATCGTGTTGTGAAAAAGAAAAGAACGACCCACCCAGTGGTGCACCTCCGGAGGAAGCGACTCAGCCGAGCAAGCGACAGGCACATCAAGTCAGTGAAGCAATTGAAGGTGAAGGAGCAGAGGGGCCATTTCCCTTGGCCTCTGTTGAAGGAAATTGGCAGGACCAACTTCCTTTCACCAACTCGGGGTACCAAGCACTAATCTTTTAAATGTGGAGCATGCTGGATGATCAGATCTTTCATATCGTTCAAATCGACCAATGACTCGACATGTTGTACGCTGCACACTCCAGGACCCTCTCGAAAAGATAGTGCCCTACGTGTGCGCAAGCTTATGCGTTTCCTGCAGGATGGAGAAATCACGGGGAAGAGGACGAGCTGACTGGTTAAAAGGTCTTGTGATGTTCATAGTTAGCAATCTCTTTTTGTTTCAGAACAAGGCTTTAGCCCAGTTAGATCATAGTAATGATGTAAGTAGGTTGTTAGAATATAGACTGAACCTAATGGCTATGCATCCTGGTTTCCTTCGGGAAGGACAACACTCTGATAATTTTGTTTGTTTGAACACAAGTGGCATAGAATGTCCAGCTGTCTCAGTTTCTTGTTCAGGCGGGACAACTGGCTTTACAACTAGACTCTGTAACTCTGCAACTCTAATATAAACAGGATCCTCCCCTTTTTTATGTAAAAAAAAAAAAAACTTAAGTACATTTTCATTTACATTAAAATTGGGTTCGGCCTAGGGATATTACAATGATATAAGGGCAAAGGAATTAATACACCAGGAAAGAAGGAAAACCATCATAGAGTCAAAGAAAGGAAGGGTTGGAACAAAGACCAATCGCGTGGAAGGAGGTTAGAAAGTAGACAAGTGGAGTCCACTTAGAATTAGGGTGTTATGTCATAATGTAAGGGTTTTTACCCATTTTGTAATATAAATAGAAGATGTATGAGATATCTAGGGAGTCATTCAATGAATTGAGTATCATTGTGTGAAGACCCTATTTTTGGAGAACCTTTGAGTCTTGAGTCGAAGTATATGTTTTGTTGAGAAATGTGGAGCTCAGATGGAGTCAGTTTTGAGATGTAATTGAGGTTCAGGTCACAAGTTGTGGAGCTTGGTGTGATGCTGGTCAGCCTTACCATTCATAACCCTATAATGTAATGCATGAAACACTATTTTGATCATGGATGATTTTAGGGGCTAAATTTCTCTCATGGGCTAATTTTTCATGGTTTTTCCAAAAACGAGATTCATTATTTTAAAAATGATTCACCCAAATTCTATAGGATAAAATTATTTTACCTTAAAAATGGCCTAAATTTTATAAAAACTATATAAAATACTTAGAAATTTGAATATTTTTACAAAAAAATCGTCAAACATTTATAGTTGACATATGAAGGATTAGTAAGATTTGCCAAGGTTTCTACATTTTAAAATACATTTATATCCTTAAAATCATCCCTGATTTTGATAAAGAATAAGAAATAAAGTAAAAGGTCTTTGTGAACATATCCTACGGGGGGTGAACCATGGTAAAAATGGTGTCTTTGTTAGTTGTGGACCCTGATTATCTTCCGGATTCATAGGTATTGTCTTTTTCAGACATGTTTATACCCCATGTAGACTTTACACCCCAGAAGTATGTACACTCTTCCACATGGGGAAATGCAGAGGGGGTTACCCCCTTTGCGGGGTCTGGGGGAAAGCAGGCCCCTGGTGGGGGTTTGGGGGCGAAGCCCCTGAAGGAAAAATTGCCTTGTAAATGTATATTGTAATTTCATTGTAAATATGGACCGTTCATTATAARGTMCCAGATCTAACGATAGAAATTATGTTAGGGTTTTTTCCCTAGAAGGCAACCCTCTGTTATGAGGGAAATGTATTGTGGCTATGCATTATGGTGAAAATGATTTTTTGAGATAAGATACTGTGAGAGAAAGAAGAGRAAGTTACAATGGATTTTGTTGTAGGTTGTATCCCTTCATTTACTAGATAATAATAAAGGAAGGACCTGGCAATTTCTCTGGTGGACGTAGCCCACACTTGGTGAACCACATAAATCTGTGTCTCTATTGTATTGTGTATCTTTTGTGTTTTGTTTCCACATTTGTTTTATTTTATTTCTCCACAACATTGTTTTTATAACATTATTTATGTGTGTTGTGTTTATTTTATATGCTTTATGATGAATGAATGGAGAAATGAATGCATATGTTAGAGTTTGTTTATAGAGCGCACTAGAATAATCATGTAGAATGAATGTTATTTAATGGATAAAATAGTAGATCTATTGGTAGAATGCATTTTAAAATAGAAGAAGAAGTCTAATAGGCCTAACATTCCCATGAGCTCCATACCTTCCATGATTACAAACACTTGGGTCATGCAATCACCCATAAGCCATCTCAGGTGAGACTGTGATGTGCACTCTGTGCGTGGTGTATCCTTCTGGTTTACTAGAAGGGTCGATGGTGAATATGTTTTTGTTGGAGAACTAAGGTAGAATGTGGGTCAACCCATATATCCAACATTCATCAAAGAATAATAACACAAAGTGATGAAGGAGAGGACGAAAGACATAATTCATGAGACTTTGAAAAGTGGAGGGGGCATGACCAAGAACTCATTGTGGCCCTCATGAGTGTGGAATGTAGTCTTGGGAATGCCATCCTCTTTCATACGTATATGGTGGTATCCAAAACAAAGGTCAACTTTGGTAAAATATTGAGCCCCACTGAGTTCATCCAGAAGGTCATCTAAGATAGGAATAGGGAATTTTTCCTTGATGGTAAGTTGTTGAGGGCATGAAAATTAGGACACATGCACCAAGTTCCTTCCTTTTTAAGGACAATAATGATAGGGGAAGAATAGGGGTTGGTACTAGGATGGATACAACTCACTTCAAGTGATTCTTGTACAATTTTATCAATTTCAGTTTTTTGAGTAAAGGGATGATAATAAGGGAACACATTTGGAGAAATACCACCCAGGATTAAAGGAATGGAGTGATCATGGTCACCGTAGGAGGGGGGAAGGACCTGGGGAGTTCGGAAAATAATATGATGTTGGGGAAGAATATATTGAATTTTGGGGTGCATCGAGGCAGTGTCAAATGCATGAATGGAATGGAGTTGGGATATGATCCTAGAATGACCATTTTTGAGAAACTTTTCCATGTGGTGGGAACTGATGATATCCAGCGAGCCCACTATAATGCCTTGGAATTTATAATGTTATGCTTCTTGTTGGAATTGCATGGTTAAATACTTGAAATCTACGGTGATGGGGACAAGAGTGCATAGCCAATCAACACCAAGCATGATGTCACAACTTACCATGTCAATAGAAAACATGTGAGATTTCAAGTTATCCTGACCAATTTATATGTGGACATTTTCAAAATCCCCCCCACACTTCATGGAACCTCCATTGGAAATCATGAGTTGAAAGTTTTTGAAAACATGGATATAGAAAATGATTTTGTGGACAAGGAAGTGATGAATGAAATTATGGGTGTTTTCACTATCAACTAAGATGATTATTTTTTTTTGCTTAATGTAACCAATCAATTTGATGGTTTGGGGAGCAGAAAATCTAGTGAGAGCATGCAGTGAGATTAGTGGGTCAACTTCTGGATGATCAGAGGGAACTGTAGTATAATCTTCTTGGGGTAGAACTACCTCAGGTGAAACCTCAACATCTTCATTAGAAACATCCTTTGAAATGGCCATAATTTTTTTTTATTCTTTACACTTGTGCCTAGGAAAGTATTTTTCATCATAATTATAGAAAAGAGCCTTGAGTTGGAATTCAACCATTTACTCCCTTGTCAATTTTCGGACCTTGAGAGGAGTGGCTAGAAGGGCAGGATTGGGAGGGAGAGGGAAGTGAATAAAATTGTAACACACCCTACCCCCTAATCCGAACTTAGGTTGGTGGGATGTTGATTTTCCTTTCTTTCTTCTTCTAGGCATGCTATCAAACTCATCAGTCCTTTGAGTGATGACTTCTCTTATCATAGTTTAATATTTTAATGAATCTTATTATTCCTAAGGGAAAAATATCCCCTTAGATTAGTGAAGTCCCCAGGTATCTATGTTCCCTAAATCAGATAGTCAATTTTTTCTTTCACCCTCTAAGTGATGATCTGGACCTACTTGGACCTAGTCTATCGGAGTACCCCAACCATCTAGGTTAATCTCCCCTTTGACGAAACTATCTCTAGGGCCATTTCTTGGAATATAATAGTCCTCAAGATTGAAGTTTCAATGTCTATGATTGCATCGAATCCCCTACCTACTCGATGATTACCACTCTCTTGAGTACACATTCCTCTTACTAATATATGGGACCTGCAAGAACCTATGACTAATATTAAATCTGACCCTCCTAACAATTGATGATTATCCTTTGTTTTCATAACCCTTATTATTTAGAGCACCTCTTCTTTGAGTTGAAAATCCACTCTGAGGTTCTCACTCCAAACATATGCCTCTCCGATGGATTGATTGATTTTATTTCTTTTAATCCAACGATATTCATGGTATTTGGGGCTAAAAAGTTAGCTCGCTGAGGTTTCTGTGTTCCTCCTCCTCGGTGTGTCTCTCAATAGATCCAACAGATGATATCTCTTGCAAAAAGTAAAAAATATATATAGTCTTTGGACCTCCATCATTGAACATTTATTCTGATCCACTTCTCATTACCTCTAATGACCGTGCTCTAATGTGATAACATCGAGATCCAATGATCCAATTCCTCTTCTTGATCGTTCTCCTATAGATTAACGGTCTTAGTCGACTCAGGGATTTCCTATGTGGGATTCAAACACAACCTCATCTAAAAAATCTGAAAGTGGAATCATCTGATCAATGGTGTGGATCTTCCCAACAAGCCAAATCAACAATTGCAAGCCATTCCGAATGGACATAGGTTTTCTGTAGGGAAAATATTTTGGATCAAGGACTTAGTATTTTTTGAGATTCTACAATACCTTACAAGATTTATTATGGGTTCAAGGCCTATTCCCAGACTATCTAAGGCCCAATAATTTGTATGAAATGAAGTTCTTACATTTCTTGCAATATTTCCACCTAAACATCAATATCTTCTCAAGGCTCAAGGTCTTCCATTCCTCACAAAACATCCCCGACTATAGAGAACCAAATCCACCGAGTAATGATGTTTTTGTCCATGTCCTGCAAAATTTCTTGTAAATATTTAAGGCTCTTAGGGACACAGGATATCCATGTTGTTTTACTTTATTTCCATAACTTATCTTACCAAATGGAAACCATAAAATATACATACCATTCATTTAGAGGTTCAATTCATTGCTTATAAACTACCACATTCTCATTGATTTTAGAAATTCATATACATAAAACATTCAAACACAATTAAACAAATGAGGTTGTACACTTATCTGATCAGAGAAATTCCAATACCAAATGACTAAGAGAGGACTCTGTTGTGGATGTAACAACCTGTTGAAAAGTTAATTAATTGTTGAAAGATTAATTATTGCAGGGATTAATTAATTGTCGAAAAAGAAAGATTAATTATTGGAGGGATTAATTAATTGTCGAAAAAGATTAATTTTCGAAAGTTTATGTGTTGGAAGATTGGTTGCCATTAATGCCAACCCTTGAAAAAAATTGCATGTCAAAGTAAAGTAGGTGTGAACAAAAGATAACAAGTCGCATATGAGTTGCATGTGAGTTTCATGCCATCATGATTTTCATGGCATTTGCATGTCATTAAGAAATTTCTCTTTAAAAAATAGAGAAGATTCAATTGTAAATTACTTATGTGTAATCACTTCTGAGAACATGGGTTGGAGATCTGAGGAAGTGAGTCAAAGACAAAGAAGTCCAGTGAAGTAATAAATTTGTAGGAGTTGAGAGTATAAAGTAGGGGTTTCATACAAGAACTCCTTGAGTATATCCATGGGGTTCAGGAGGAAAAACGCGGACATCCACAAGATGTAGTGAGGAAAAGAGAATATACTCATGAGAATACAATACATACAGTTGCAAACCTGCGAGGAAAAGTTGTGAATATCGGGGATCTAAAACTCGAGTCAGCTACATGATTGAAGGTATGTCTTCCTGTGTGTGTTAGGGTGAGTATTTTGAAGAAATTAGGAATGAGTATGTCTCAATGATTCATAAGAAATTAATTTGGGGAATTCTCTTATGGTTCTTGGTATGAAGGGCGTGTGGTTGTTGTAATACCCCTAGGTCGAACCCCAACTGAAAATGTAAATATAAATGTACATATGTATATAAGTTGGTGATAAATTTGATATCATTTTGTGTGCACCTTCCATGGTATAGCACGCACGTGTATTGTGCACTAAAATGATGAAGTGTGCACATTCCAGGATACCATGCGCAAAAAACTTAAGTGCATGTCATTTTGAGGCCACAGAGCCTTTGTGTATATGTTGTGTTTTGAGGCTGGTGAGCCACGATGCAGAAAGGATAGTATGCATGTAATGTAAATGTAATCACACACAAATATTAATGAAAAAACAAATCACTGCGGAAAACGAACCATGTAATAGAGTATGGGGCGCTAAACGCCACTAGTTAGGGAAAGGGTGATAAAAGTTAAGGATAAGGGGATAATCTAGGGAGATTTAGCCAAAAAGGAATATTATATTAATATTCATTAAAGTATAAAGTATGGATAATTATTTTATCCTAATTTCTAAGGATGGGGACAAGTGGTCCAAAGTAGTTCTCAACATGAGAAGTGTCAAGTTGGGAACATGCATACATATAGTTTGGACTTAGTTAATTTCCCATCATTCACTCACTTCGTACCTTCCTGTCACTGTACCTGTACCTATACCTGTACCTATACATGGTTAGCTTAGGAGTTGGACTGAGGAAGCAATTTGTCAGGCCCATGGATATTGAAGAGGTGGGTTTTCAGGCCCATGAACAATTCTCTCTAGGTGAGAGAATTGTTGGGAATTGATTTCCCGAAGGTGAAAAAATGCCGCTACAAAGATCTGAGACTTCTTGTCTAGCCTATTGCTAAAGCCCCAGAAAGGAAGTGGGGAGACTTATGTATTAAATTGCATTCTACATTATTATTTATCGTTTATTTTTATGGGTTTTTCCTCTATGTGTTGCATGTGTATTTTTATTATTATTCTGTATGGATTTGTGCATTTCCAGATTTTTCTATATGTTTTAATTTTGTATATAGTTCGAAAATGTTATGTGGCATAGCCCAGTTAGATGATGGGGCTGCTACAATATGGTATTAGAGCTCTAGTTTTCAATATTGAGCCTGGATGGGCCGAGCAATTTGAATTGAAGAGAAATTTCACAGAGAATTGATTTCGAAGTGGCCAAATTTCAAGTTACAGTGAATCCATGGTAAAAAAAAGAAGCAATTGCATGGAATTGGGAAAAGCCCCAATTTATGTTGTTAAATTCATGGGAAATTTGAGAAATTGGCCAAGTGGTGAGATATTCTTAATTCAATATCTTTTCTAACAAATTCAGAGCTGGAATTGGTCGAATTTGAAGTTACAGGGAAGCCAAGACAGATGGAGTGAGATTAGTTGATTAAAATTCTCAATTCGTGAATTGAGTTTGGGAAAAACTTGTTCCAAGAATGTCAACAAACATCAATTTGTTGTTGCAGAGGTCGAATTGGTGTTATCCAAGTGAAATTGAACAAATTTCACAGTTGCAGAATATCCATGGTGAAAATTGGGAAAAGTTTGGCAAAAGCCCTAATTTCTGCAGCGGAATTCACGAGGAATTGATGCATAGAAAAATGAATATGTGTAGGTGTGCACACTAAAAATGCGTGATGCACATTGAAAAGATTGTGATGTGTGGAAAATAAGGGTGCGTGGTTGTGCACGCTAAAACTTGGTGTTTTGGAGTACAAGTTGGAATGCACAGAAAAATATTGGTGCGTGGGTGTGTGCACTTAAATTTGGCATTGTACGGTGTAGAGTTGGTAAAGCAAGAAAATTAATGGTGTGCAGGTGTGCGCACTTAAATTTGGTGTTGCATGGTGCAGAGTTGGTAATGCGTGAAAAATAGTGGTGCGCAAGTGTGCACACTTAAATTTGGCGCTACATGGAGCAGATTTGGTAATGCACGAAAAATAATGGTGTGCGGGTGTGCACACTTAAATTTGGTGCTACACAGAGTAAAGCTAGTGAAGCGCGGAAAATTAATAGTGCACAGATGTGCACACTAAATTTAGCATTGCGCAGTGTAGATTGGGTGACACATGCGTAATATTGGTGTCTGTAGTGTGTGCACGCATAATATTGGCGCACGTGGTGTGCACACTAAGTATTGGAAGAGCACAGAGGAATTTTGTTGGTGCATGCACAATGTTGGTATGCAATGCATGCATGTTGAATATTCGTACCACGCGACAATTTAATTAATGGTGCACACAGAGTACTGGTGTGTGGTGGGAGCACACTAAAATTTGGCATGGTGCGACATGTATAATGTAATGCATGTGGAATATTAGCATGCAACACAAAAATTGCACACAATAGGTATTAGTGCATAAACCAAAATTGTGCATGATAGATATTAGCACATGACACAAAAGTAGTGTGCACCAGATATTGGCGCGATAGAGAAGTGATCCACATTGATTATAGGTGCATAGAGCATGTGCTACCTTATGGCATTGTTTCACATGCTAAATATGGGTGTACATTTTGAATTTTTTGTGCGCGAAGTTGTTTGGATGGTCTACAACAACACAAAACCAGTGAATTTCTGCGATATTTTATATTGTTTGAAGGTCATCTTTTTGCAGTGCATTTTTGAGTCCATAAACAACATTTTTATCTACTCAAAAACCACGAAAAAACATTGTGTACCAAGTTACAATGTGTCCCTATAGCTCAAATGAAAGAGCCAGATAGATATTTCTAATGGTGTGACATGTTCGTCAAACAAAGCTTTTATGAGGAAGCTACAGGACAAACAATGAAGGGTAAATTTTAAGACCTAGTTAACTTCAGAGGGCCATAACTTTCTTCTCTGGAATGATATTGAGGCACAAGAGTAGTCTATGGAAAGATATTGAACCATATAATACATTCATGGAGCTAAATTAAAATTCTAGGCATGCTAAAAATGTTTAATATTCTAGAGAAGGTATTTGTAGCATTCAAGGCCAAAAACACTAATTGGCCCAAAACTTCAGCAGGCTGTAACTAGCATCCCAGACTTTAGAAAGAGGTGAAACTTGGAAAAAAAATTCCAAAATATGTGTATGAAGAAACCCAATTGCTCTCATTCCAAAAATACAATGGAGAAGGTCCAAAAATTCATAATTAAAATGTTGATTTGCACCAAGTTGGAGTGTGAACAGAAGAATTAATGGACAATTTTCAGATAACCATAACTTTATGCTCAAGACTCATAATTGATCATGGAAGAAGGCATTGGAAAGGTCTTGGATAGTAGAATATAAATAATCACCTAGAAAATTGATCTGGGAAATCAACTTTTACAATAAATCAGAAGTAATAATTATGATGCATTATTGAACTAGAATTGTACATAATTTCATGAATTATTACATTATTTATCCTAAAAAGTTTTGTTGGTTGCACATTTTGCAAAGTTAATAGCAATCAAATCAAAACAGGATCATCACAGAGTTCAGAATCGTGGAAGATACATAGGGGGATTACAACCATGAAGATGAGATCAGAGGGATGTATGTAAATATGGTTAATGAAGGTACAAATTCAAATGGACATGGAGAAGGAAAGGAAGAAATCATGAACTTGGTAGAGACCATTAAAAGTTTTAAAAAGGATTTTCAAAGTTATAAAGTTGATAATGATAAGATTATGAAAGCCAAGGATCAATAGGATGGGTTCAACATAAAGTTAATGAATATCTTGGACAGAATAGAAAAGAACATGGATAAGGGGAATGACTCAAGAAAATCAAGAAGTCACATGTCTCATGATGAGAGGAGAAGAAAAAGAAGTGTTGGTAGACATCACCATCACTCATTAAGGCATTCCACTAGGAGAGAACACAATAGTTCAAGTCCATCCCATGTCTGGAAACATAAGAAGAGGTCTGGGGTAGATGAGCTACAGGGAGAAATGAACAAAATCAAGCCTCCTACATTTGATGGTGAGCACAAGGATGAGGATGTAGAGACATGGCTGCTAGGCATGCTGAAGTATTTTCAATTTCATAATAACTCCTCACATGTAGAAGGAATGATTTTAATCTATCATCTCAAGGGAAAGGAATCCATGTGGTGGGACCAATTTGTGTAGGTGCAACACATTGATGAGAAAAACTTTACTTGGAGGGAATTCAAGAGGTATTTCAAAAGAGATACTATGACAAGAAAATGAAGGACTTATTTGAACTCAATCTTGGGAGTATGACCATAGATGAATATGAAAGAAGGTTTTTAGAGCTGCTAAAGTAATTTTCTTTAATCAAGGATGAGTCAATTAATATTCATAGGTTTTTTAGTGGGATTCCATCATTTATCATTGAAAAGATACAATTGTTGATACTGAGAGGGGGGTGAATCAGTATCAAGTACAATTTAAAACCTTTTTCAACTTATACTTAAACCATTCAACTATATCCAATGAGAAATGAACAATATTATAAGAGTTACACCAATACACCATAATACACCATGCACAATATATGAGAACTAATCAATAGTTTATTGTTCAAGGGAAGTAATGACTTCCAAAGGTAGCTATAGCTTCCAAATGTAGAGGGAGGGATAAAACTCCAAGAGAAAGATACAATCCTCCAATATCAAGAGAGATTTGAACTCTCCATCCGTGCCCCTTCCTTCCACCCAAGAATATATGAGAGATAATAAAACTTTACATTAAATCATCACCATCAACCAATCATCACATAGAACCTGATAATGCTTCATTGATTCTGCAATTAATTGCCTTATGTCCAAAATCTTTGCAAGTATAACAATGACCAAGAAATAAATTTTGATACCTTGGAGTAAGTGGGCTTCTTTGTGATGTAGTCCATTTGGGTTCATGATCTATTCTTCTGTAGTTTCCTTCATACTGATTGAAGCTTCTTTGATTCCTGAAGGTAGGAGGTCTTCTTGGATATTCATCTCTTTTTGTAATCATTCTTTCTTTCAGGTATCCTGGTCACTTCTCATCAACTATGCATGTAGTTATTTCTTCAACCTTATTTTTGGTATTTGCATCTTCTTTGTAGAAGTTTCACCCATGCATCCAAGATGTGTTAAGTCTTTTGGAACTTGAGAGTTTCTTAAGCTCTTCCCTCAATGAGACAACTTCTTGTTCAAGTTTCTCACAATCTTCTTCTTTCTTCTTCATTTGGACATTCCTTACTTCTCCTATTCTTCTTTCATCTTCGAGTAGATTTTTTGAGGAAATGGTTTCTTCTCTTAGTTTCTCCAAGTCTTCTAATTGTTTTTTTAAGCTTACGACTGTCTTTTCACAGCTAACCAATTCACTTCTTGGTTTTCTCACGTGTGTCTTTGAGCTTGCTATTTTCAAAATTGAAGCATGTTGAGATTTTAAGATTCTCATCTTCTTGTTGAATCATTTCTACTTCATGATTTTCTTCTTCTTCATTGTCATCTCTTTCAATCCTTGGATGAGGACATTCAAATTCAACATGTCCTACTCCTTCACAATTAAAGAAAAATAATTGACCCTCTATTTTCTTCTTTGAAATGAGATGTTGTAATCTTCTTCAACTTCTTCTTCTTGCATACTGCTTCTTCCCATGCATAAAAGGTCTTGTAAGCATCCCAAATCTCTTTTTGTTGATCACCGAGATGATCCACCTTGGATTTCATTAGTCTGTCAATCCATCGGGGATGGTATCTATTGCCGTTGTTCCTTTGCTTCCTTAGAGGCTAGGTCTTTGGTTTTCTTCAAAGAATTATATCCTGAAACAACTGAGAACCATCTTCTAGGCTCTATTTCAAGTAAGTTTCCATTCTATTTTTCCGAAGTATTCAAATTGCTTCCATCAAATGGTGGAATCCCATTTGGAATGTTGTCTTCCATTTTTTGCATAGGATATTCCTTCTAGTGGTTAAATTTATGCTTTGAAGGTAACCCAGCTCTGATACCAATTGTTGTCTTGAGGGAGGGTGAATCAATATCAAGTACAATTTAAAACTTTTCAACTTATACTTAAACCATTCAACTATATCAATGAGCAATGAACAATATTATAAGAGTACCTGTCACCATAATACACCATGCACAATATGAGCAATCAATAGTTTATTGTTCAAGGGAAATGATGACTTCAAAGGTAGCTATAACTTCCAAATGTAGAGGGGAGAAATAAAACTCCAGGAGGAAGATACAATCCTCAATATCAAGGTTGAACTCTCCATCCGTGCCCCTTCCTTCCACTTAGAATATATGAGAGATAATAAAACTTTACATTAAATCATCACCATCAACCAATCATCATAGAACGATAATGCTTCGAGACTTCTTCAATTTTCTGCAATTCTTCAATTCTTGGAGTACTCTGATCCTATAGCTAATATTACTCAATGTATTCTCTGAAACTCCTCAATTTTCACTCCTTGAATCCAGCTCTCAAAAGAGGTTATAGAAAGAGTAGACTTTATTCAATTATGGTTTGTTGAGAAGACCCAACTTGTAACTTATGACCCAGCTCAATATTTAACATCCAATTCTGAAACTCACACAAAGAAACTAAAGTGTACTCTCCAATGGAAGTAGTCCCATTTCATTTGGATTTTTGATGAAGAACTTATGATTGTTTTACCCGAAACCTTTGTTTCATGACTAGCCGGGGTAGTCACAAACCCTATCTTCCACCAGTGTATCTCCATAAGTATAGCGAATCAAGAGTTGAAATTTTTAACGAGGTACCTTGATATGTATTCTCAATACCATATCGATTTCACGATCTGAGTCATTCTAGAAAAAAAAAGTTATAGCAAAAATGGTAAAGATGACCTGAAAATAACATACCTTAGAGACACATCACCAAAGACTTCATCCTCCTTGAAATCAACCTTCTTTTACTTCTTATTCCCTCTGAAATTCGACTTGTATCAATTGAATGTATAATGATGTTTATTTATACCATTTATGTCACTTCCTTTTAACATTAGGGGCCGACTGACACTTTCTTATTTTGTAATTCTTTTTCTTTAATTATCTTGAGGGGCTACATGGCCTACAATTCACTTTTCATCTTCAAAAATTCATTTCTCCTCAACCATGAGATCCACGTGGCACATGCCACATACCACGGAAACAACATGATGTATACTATACATCCGTATTAGTTGTTGTATATACATGTGCATTTTCCTTCATGTCCAAATACCTTCATCATGTGTGTTGTATATGCATGTGCATTTTCCTTCATGTCCAAATACCTTCATCAATCATGCGGTCCAAAACCCATGACTAGGGTTGACATCAATGACAACAACCAATCTTCCAGCAACAATATGATGATCCCCAAACATTGGAGGATACCATAAGGTGAGATAAATTCCTTTATTATCAGCATAAAGGAGACCAAATTTCCAAAAATATTGGGAAGACAAGAAGAAAATAAAAATGGAACAGAGGAAGAAGGGGACTAAGCCACCATTCTTCATAAATAATCCTCAGGGAAAACCATCCTCTATAGAACCTAAAATGACTGAGACAGTGGGGAAAATACCAAGGAAACCACCTATTCAATGTTATGGTTGTGGGGGAGACCATATGTACAGAGATTTTCCTCACAGAGGTGAAAAAGTGAGGATTGTTCACAATGTATAGCAAGCTGATACAGTGGAGGACATGGGCAGAAATTTACCTAGGATATATGCATCTCTGGACAACAAGAAAGCTAAGTTTTAGTCACATATGATTGAAGTTGAAGGTAAGATCAACAACAAAACCATTGCTATTTTAATTGATTCAAGAGCTAGTCTTAGTTATATAGATCCTAATATGGCGGAAAGATTTCATTTTCCAAGAAGCAAGCTTGGAAAATATTGGTTGGTGCAGCTGGCTATTGGAGCTAAAAGAAAAATTAATGAGATGGTTCAGGCATTTCCAATGGACATGAATGGACTAAGCCCCAGGGAATATTTGAACAACATACCTTTAGGTTCCTATGACTCCCTAATTATTATGGATTGGTTGGACCAACACCATGTTATCCTAGACTGTTATAATAAGACATTTACTTGCTTGGATGAGGAAGGGAACCTAAGGATAGTACAAGGAATTCCCAAGGTAGTAACCATCAGAGAAATTCCAACATTGCAGCTGAAGAAAAGTTACAGAAAGTGGTTTCAAATATTTGCAGCACATATGGAAGAGACACCTAAAGATAAGGTGTGAAATATTGAATATTATGCATTCCTAGAAGAGTTTGAATATGAATTTAAAGAAATACCAGGATTACCCCCTAAAAGAGACATTGATTTCTCCATCAATATGATGCCTAGAGAAACCCCATTATTGAAGACCCCTTACAGGATGAGTACACCAGAATTGAAGGAATTTCAAATGCAACTTCAAGAGCTTCTGAAGAAGGGGTATATACGCCCAAGTGTGTCACCATGGGGTTCCCCAGTATTATTTGTGAATAAAAAGGATGGAACATTGAGACTTTGCATTGACTTCATGCAATTGAACAAGGTAACTGTGAAGAATAAGTATCCTTTGCCAAGGATCGATGACCTCATTGACCAGCTGAAAGATGAAAAAATATTCTCCAAGATTGATCTCAGGTAAAGTTATGATTAGGTAATAATTAAAAAGGAAGACATCAACAAGACTACTTTCATAACAAGGTATGGTCATTATGAGTTCATAGTGGTACCATTTGGGTTATCAAATGCATCAGTTGTCTTCATGTGTTTAATGAATGGTATTTTCAAAGAATACTTAGTTACTTTTGTCATTGTATTTTTAGATGACATTCTTATATATTCTAAGTCAAAGGAAGAGCATGCAATACACTTAAGGATGGTATTAAAATTATTAAGGGAGCATAAGTTGTATGCCAAATTGTGCAAGTGCTCATTTTATCAGAAGAAAATTCATTATTTGGTATATATCATTTCAGAGGAAGGGATATCAGTGGATTCTRAGAAGATGAGGCCATTAGAGGATGGTCAACAACAAATAATGTGATAGAGGTAAAATCATTCATGAGCCTTGTAGGATACTATAGGATATTTATTGAAGGATTATCAAATATTGCACACCCAATCACTTACTTGCAAAAGAAGGGTGTGAAATTTTAGTGGACATTTGATTGTGAAAAGAGTTTCCAACACTTGAAGAATTTATTAACAAGTGCTCCAATATTAAGGATTGATGATCCAAATGAAGACTTAATTGTATGAAATAATGCATGTAAAGAAGGTATTGGTGGAGTCCTCGATCAAAATGGGTATGTGGTATGTTATGAATCAAGGAAGTTGAAGGAGCATGAAAGACATTATGCTGCTCATGATTTGGAGTTGGCAGCCATAGTGCTCGCCTTAAAGATGTGGAGGCACTACCTCATGGGGAAAAGGTTCGAGTTGAGGACATACCATAGTGATCTAAAATATTTATTTGGACAACCAACTCTAAATGCCAGGAAAAGCAGGTGGTTAGAATTTCTCAGTGAATATGACTTTGATATAAAGCATATCAAATGGAAAGAGAACAAGGTGGTTGATGCACTTAGAAGAAGGGTGCATGAGTTGCATGCTACAACCATTAGCATGCACCAATAATATTTTAAAGACAAAATCTTAGAGACTATAAAATCAGATTTGAAATACATGGAAATAATAACAAAATTACAACAAGGTATTTTGCAGCAGAAAATTGAAGACTATAAGCTAGAAAATGATGAAATTATCATGTATAGGGGAAGGATTTATGTGCCAAATTCTCAGGAATTGAAAAATATGATATTGAGAGAAATGCATATTGTACCATATGTTGGGTACCCAGGTTATCAAAAAACTATTGCAGTTGTCAAGAACCAATATTATTGGTCGAGCATGAAGAAAGAAGTTGTTGATTTTATTTCCAAATGTTTAGAGTGTCAAAAGGTCAAGGCTGAGCATACACACCTAGCTGGTTTTCTAGACCCATTTTTTATTCCTGAGTGGAAATAGGAAGCTGTAACAATGGATTTCATCACTAAACTTCCTAGAACAAACAAGAAGCATGATTCTATCATGGTAGTGGTAGATAAGCTTAATAAAGCTGCCCATTTTATTCTGGTAAATTCCGCTCACAAGGAAGCCAATATTGTTGATATCTATATGAGATAAATTTCTCGACTACATGGTATACCCAAGACAATTGTTTCTGACAAAGATCCAAAATTTACATAAAATGTTTGGAAGGGATTATTCAAGGGATTTGGAACAAATTTAAATTTTAGCACAACCTATCATCCAGAGTCATATGGGAAAATAGAGAGGGTGAATCAAGTGCTTGAGGATATGTTGAGGATGTATGTGATGGATAAACAATAAAAATGGGAAGACTACCTACATTTAGTAGAGATTGCTTATAACAATGGGTATCGAGCATCTCTAAAGATGATCCCATTTGAGACACTTTATGGCATAAAGTGCAGCACACCGGTAAGTTGGGATAACCCAGTGGATAGAGCAGTGATTGAGCCAAAATTACTCAAGGAAATGGAAGAGAAAATGTTGAAAATAAAATAGAATTTAAAGCATTCCCAATAAAGGCATAAAATCTATGCTGATAAGGACAGAACTCACGGGGAATTTAAAGTGGGTGGCCATGAATTCTTGAAAGTAAAGGCCAACATAATTTCCCTAAAGTTGGGAAATTGTTCAAAGTTGGCAACTCGTTATTGTGGGCCGTTTGAAATCCTAGAGAGGAGTGGGCCTGTAGCATACATGATTTCCTTGCCTGCATCAATGTCTCTTCATAATGTATTCCATGTGTCATTGCTAAAAAAAGATATACCTAATGCTAATCATGTCATTGATTGGAATGTGATTCAGGTGGAGCAAGAATGCACCTTTCAAGTGCATTTGGTGTGCATATTGGACCGAAATATCAAGTAGCTCTAGAATCGAGCCATAGAACTACTAAAGGTCCAATGGAACTCGTACGCTCCTGAAGATGCAACTTGGGAGCATGAGGATGCTATGCAGGAAGAATACATGCATCTTTTTGAGGATTTTTGAAATTTTGGTTGTATATGTGTATATATTGCACTGAGGAGAGTGCATAAATAAGGGGGAGGGGAATGTTATACCCCTAGGTCAAACCCCAATTGTAAATGTAAATATAAATTTACATATGTATATAAGTTGGTGATATGTTTGATATCATTTTCCCTGCACCTTCCATGTTATAGCGTGCACATGTATTGCACACTAAAATGATGAAGTGTGCACATTCCAGGATACCACATGCAATAAACTTAAGTGCATGCGATTTTGAGGATAGAGAGACTTTGTGTATATGTTTTGTTTTGAGGATGGTGAGTTGGGATGCATAAAGGACAATATGCATATAATGAAAATGTAATCACGTGCAAATATTAATGAAAAAATGCATCACTGTGGAAGACCAACCATGTAAAAGAGTATGGGGGGATAAACTTCACTAGTTAGGGAAAAGGGGATAAATTTTAAGGATAAGGGGCTAAGATAGGGAGCTTAATCCAAAAAGTAATATTATATTAATATTACTTAAAGAATAAAGAATGGAGAATTATTTTATCCTAAGTTCTAAGAATGGGGACAATTGGGCCAAAGCAGTTCTCAACATGACAAGTGTCAAGTTGGGAACATGCATACATATAGTTTGAAATTAGTTCATTTTACCATCATTCCATCACCATTCACTCACTCATTCAACTATCCTCCATACCTTCTTGTCACTATACATGTACTTGTACCTATACCCATACATGTACCTGGTTAGCATAGGGGATGGACTAAAGAAGCGGGTCGTTAGGCATGTGGATATTGAAGAGGCGGGTTGTCAGGCCCATGAGAAATTATCTCTAGGTGAGAGAATTGTTGGGATTTGATCTCCCGAAGGTGTCAAATTGCAGCTATATGGCTCTGAGACTTCTTGTCCGACTTGTTGTTGAAGCCCCAGAAAGGAAGTGGGGAAGTCGAGGGACTATTGAGTAGAGAAGGGGCACAGTTCCTGGGGTGGGATAGGAATGTGGGGAATGAGGGGTTGTAGAATGTTAGTTACAATTGGCACCTGTGATGGAGTTTTTCCTATTTTCTGAGATACATAAGCCTAGTTAGTGGTTCATTTACCTGGGTGGATTTTAGTCCTAGCTCGGGGGTGATCCACTGCTGAGAGTTTTGAGCGGTGTAGTCTAAGGCTGGGAGGAACGTGGAAGGTCTGCACGCAGTTGGTGATATTTTTACCAAGATAAGTGTCGTTTGTGTATTAAATTACGTGTTGAATTATTATTTGTGTGTTTATTTTTATTGGTTTTCCTGTGTGTGTTGCATGCATATTTTTATTATTATTTTGTATGAATATTTGCATTTCGATATTTTCTGTATGTTTTAATTTAGTATACAATTCGAAATTTTTATGTGGAATGTCCCAGTTGGATGTTGGGGATGCTACATTGCAGTCTTGATGAGACATTGATATTAGTAGTAGGAAGAAGAATATCATAGACAACAACAATAATAGGCTATCAATTACAGCAATAGATTTAGTGACAGGGTTTTCTACATTTATATTTCAAGGCAGTTGGACATGGTAACGAAAAGGGGTTGTAGCCTCCTTCCAGTAAGAGCCAAAAAATTAGGGAGTTGGAGATTCCTTCAGGTTGCAGCTTGTAAATAGGGGGTGGGAGCCTCCTTCCAGTTGTAGTTAGATAAATAGGAAGTTGGTGCTTCCAATGAATGTACTTTTTGATAAATAAGAAAAGCATTATGTGGTTTTTTCCCACATAAAGTTCTAGTGTATTGTGTTTATGTGATGTTTATGGTGTTGTTTATATTTTCAATGCTCATAATATTCATTGGAGGTTTTATATTGTGATTAAAAGTAATATTTTTTCTCATACAGATTCACCACCCCATCTCAATATTCCAACAATTGGTATCAAATAAAGTCCTTTACGAAGCATTCTAACAACTAGAAGGAGATCATGGAATACACTAATATTGGAGCACTAAGGTTTGATGGTTAGAACTATACCTTCTAAAATAAAAGGATGAAAACCATTTTATAGGAACAAGGATTTGATGTTTGGAAATTAGTAGTATATGGGTAGACAACACCAACCACTCCCCCAACCAATAGAGATGGAAAGAAACTCAGTGAAAAGAACTCAAAGGATAAAGGTACTATTCTAAGCAGTCTAGTTGATTTTGTATTTTTCAAATTTATGAATTTTGTGATAGTGCAAAGGATGTTTGGGATAAACTCCAAAATATTTATGAAGGAGATCCCAAGGTAAAGGGAGTTAAGCTTCAAATTTTTAGATCTAAATTTGAACAATTGAAGATGAGGAAGATAAAGACATTGCAACCTACATTTTGCAAGTTGATGAAGTAGTTAACACTATTAAAGTATTCAGAGTAGAAGTTGATGACTCAATGGTTGTTCAAATTGTATTGAGGTCTCTTCCTATGAGATTTGATTCTAAAATTTCATCCCTATAAGAAAGAGAATATCTCGATACATTGAACATAGACGAGCTACATGGAATATTTACAGCCTATGAAATGAGAATAGAACAGGAGAACACAGTCACAAAGGAAGAATATTTCAAGGCATTCAAGAAGACAAAGAATAAGCATAAGTAATATTCAAAACCAAGTTGCAGTTGCAGTGATGATTCAAACGAAGATGAAGATATGGCTAACTTCGTAAGGAAATTAAAGAAAAGAATCGACAAGTATAAATGTATGCTTCCATTGAAATGTTTTAATTGTGGTGGTATTTTTCATTTTTCTTCTAAATGTCCTCACAAGAATAAATATAGTGATGAAAAAGAAGCTTATAAAAGGGAAAAGAAATATCGAAAAGGAAACAAGAGAAGAAACAAATTCTTCAAGAAAAGTTTCTACTTGAAAGAGGATAGTTCCTCATCAAACGAGAAGGATAATGATAGTGGCAGTGATTCATAAAGAATACTCTTCATGAAAGTAGAATATGATTCCTAAGAAGAAGGTGAAGTCGATCTCGGAGCAGAGATAATAAGTGCATTAAAATAACTCAGGAAGGAAAGAAATAAAAACAAGTCACTCAAGGCAGAGTTAAAAATGAAAGAGGGATCCCATAATTCCAACTCTGAATAACTAGAGAAGATGATCACGAATCTAAAAATTCAAATAGAAGAAGACAAAAGAATTGAGGAAATTATTAGAATTCAATTAGAAGGAAAGGAGAAAATGATTGGAATCTTAGAAGTAGAAGTAGTATCTTTAAGGAAATATATTCAGAAGAAATATATGTAGAAGAAGAGCACCAAAATATTGGATCAAATAATCAGCATTCAAAGATCATGAGATGACAGGTCTGGACTAGGATACAATCAAGTATGGAATAAGAAAGGGTCAAGATCCAAGACAAGAGAACATGAAGAAGAAAAAAGAAGCTATGCAAAGATTGTCAAAGATTCAATGAAGAAGGAAGAATGCAAGCCCCCAAAGAATAACATTCCAGAAATAAAGAAGACTCAAGAAGACAATTTTAGAATGAGTTCATCACAAAGAAGATCATATATTCCCAGGAATCAAATATTGTTTTATGGTCATTGTGTTAATTGTGCTAATTTTGTACATAAAGATGTAAAATAGAGAGCCTATGCCAAGAACAAAAGAAACAATGTAGAGTACTTAAATAACAATTATCCTAGAAGATCTTATGAAGCATACAATAGGAACCAAAATAGTTTTGGTTTCATTGAGAAAGGAAGTAGAATGCTACAAATGAAACAATTTTGGTCACATAACAAATAATTGTATATTGGATATTCCACCCATGGAATCAAAGAAGAAAATTAGCCATCAAATATTTGAACCACAAGAGATATGGAAAAGAAAGAATAATCAATGCTTGCTTGCTCTATAAGCTCAAAACAATAAAAGTGATTGGTATGTTGACAGTGGTTGTTCAAAGAATATGATAGGTGACGGGAACATGTTTCTAACTCTGAAGAAAGAAAAATATGGATCGGTTTCATTTGGAAATAATCATTCAACTAAAATTATAGGTAGAGGCATAGTTAAGCTTGAAAGAAAATATTCCATGGCAAAACATTTTCTACTAGTTGAGGATATGAAGCAAAATCTGTTGAGTGTAAGTCAAATGTGTGATTGAGGACACACTTCAGTTCGACTCAGAGAAATGTGAAATAAGGAAAGAAGGATCAGGTGGGTTAGCGGCGACAGTTATAAGGACTCCGAACAAAATATATGTTTTGAATGAAATTGGAAAGGAAAATGAAAGCTGGCTCTGGCACAGAAGAATGGGTCACATGCATTTTGATAATCTTGTCAAAATCAGTACAAAGGAGGGAGTAGGATAAACTCATGAAATCCCAAAACCAGTGAATACTCTATGTAAGCATTTTTTGTAGGGAAAACATACCAGGACCAAGTTCAAATCAAAGGAATACTCAACAAAAAAACCATTGGAAATTGTACATATCGATCTATGTGGACCAATGAGAACAAATGGATTAAATGGTGAACAATACTTCATGCTATTGATTGATGACTACATAAGAATGACTACAGTCTACTTTATCAAGATGAAGTCAGAGGCATTTGAGCACTTCAATATATACAAAGAGATGGTTGAAACAAAGACATACTTGAAAATCAAATGTCTAATATCAAACAATGGTGGAGAGTCTGCATTGAAATAATTCACGGATTTTTTTGGTGAACATGGGATAAAAAGGCAATTCTCAACAGCCAGGACACCTCAGAAAAATGGAGTTACTGAAAGAAAGAACATGATAGTACAAGAAATGGCTAGAACCA
This sequence comes from Picea sitchensis, assembly GCA_010110895.2. NCBI lineage: Eukaryota > Viridiplantae > Streptophyta > Pinopsida > Pinales > Pinaceae > Picea > Picea sitchensis. The sequence continues at coordinate 41,835 of SNQJ01S0070082.1, forward strand.
TGTTGAAATATTACAAGATGGGTGACATACTTTGGGCACATGAAGTACGTACGGTAGCTCATATCTTGAACAGAGGAAAGATCATAAGTAATAGTGATAATACTCCCTACGATCTATGGAAAGGAAGACCGAAAAATGTGAATCATTTTAGAGTGTTCTAAATCAAGTGCTACATCAAAAGAGAAGATGGAAGAATTGGAAAATTTGACTCTCGAGTTGACAAAGGCATATTTGTCGAGTACTCAAGAAAAATGAAGGCATACAAGTGTTTCAATATGAGACTGAACATAATAGTTTAAATAATCAATGTATAGATTGATGAGGCTAGTGTATGGAATTTCAAAGAAGAAAGGAAAGACTTAGTGGAGCAGGAAGAAGAAGAGGATATGAAAGAAGAAGTAGAAGAAGCAAAAGTAGAAGAAACAGAAGTGAAAGAATAAGAAGAGTAGCTAGACACATGAAAAAAGGAAGATGACCAATAAAATCTTCATATATCTCTCAAAACACCTAGTCAGTGAGTGAAAAAGACTCATCCATTAGAATAGATCATTGGGAATAAATATGCAGGAGTTGAAACTCGAAGAAAATTACACACACCATAACAAAAAAATATAAAATTGTTGTCCACAGTTGAACTCAATAGTTTTGAATAAGCCAACATTGATGAACATTGGATCAAATCTATGCTATATGAAATGGATCAGATAGAGAAGAATGAAACATGGGAATTTGTTCCAAGGACTATGGATAAGAATGTGATTGGCACAAAATGGGTATTCATAAACAAGTTGAACGAGGATGGAAAAGTAACCAGGAATAAAGCAAGGTTAGTATGAAAGGGATATGCTCAGGTTGAAGGAATATATTTTGAAGAAACTTTCTCCCCCATTTCCAGAAAGGAGGAAGTCAAATTTATCTTGGCTTATGCATGTTAGAAGAAAATAAAAGTATATCACATGGATTTAAAATTAGCCTTCCTAAATGGAGAACTAGAAGAAGAAGTCTACATCGAACAACCAGAAGGATTTCTACTATCATAAAAAGAAGATTATGTTTTCATATTGAAGAAGGCACTATATGGACTCAAAAAATCCCCTAGGGCATGGTATTCAAGATTAGATAGGTATCTACAAAAAAAATCTTTCAGGAAAGAAAATGAAGACAACAATCTCTACATAAAGGTAAATAAAAATATTTTTTTAATAATTGAAGTTTATGTTGATGACATTATTTTTGGTAGTAATGATGATAGGATGAGTCAAAAATTTTCTAAAGACATGAAGAATCAATTCAAAATGTCATTAATTGGTAAGTTTTCTTTCTTTTTTGGACTCCGCATATGTCATCTAGATACAAGTATTTTCGTCTCCAAGAACAAGTATATCAAAGAAATGTTGAAGAAGTTTGGAATGATAGATTGTAAGCTTGTAAGTATTGCTATGCAGACTAGTTGCAAATTGAGAAAATATGATATATCCAAAGATGATTGAAAATTTACTCTATGTGACTACATCAGGACTGGATGTGATGCAAGTAGTTGGAAAGGTGGAGAGATTTCAATCAACACTGAAGAAAACACATGTTATGGCAGTAAAAAGAATATTCATATATCTCAAAGGAACATAAGACTATGGATTATAGTATTCAAAATGGAATGGTCTATATCTTGTTGCATACGAAGATGAATATTGGGTAGGAAGTGTTGATGATAGAAGAAGAACAAGTGGATCATCCTTCTACTTGGGTATTTTTCTAGTATCTTGGTTGAGAAAGAAATAGTCTTCAGTATCATTGTCCACAACAGAAGAAGAGTATATTGCAACAAAAGTATGTTGTATACAGGTTCTCTGGATGAAGCAAACTTTGCAGGACATATAGGTGGAATATGATGAGCCTATTATGATATTCTGTGATAACACCAATTCTATAAGTGTCTCTAAGAATCCAGTAATGCATTCCAATATGAATTCTTTTTTGTTCAAGTTTCACTTTCTACGGGAACAGGTTGTAGAGAAGAACATCAAGGTAGAGTATGTTGGGACAAAATAGAAGACTGCATATATCTTCACCAAACCTTTTCCGAGGGATACTTTTGAGTATCTTCGACAGAAACTTGGAGTAGTTTCATTCCCACAGTGAATTGTTTTTGAAATACTTGAATGATTTTTAATGGGTAGCTGCATTATATTTAATATGAATACTAGCTAAAGGCGATTGAATTGTTGTTGCTACAATTCTAAGATCACTTTTTGGAGCTGTTGAAATTGTTACAAGTGGTATTAAAGGAATTGTTGAATGCATTTTGGTGAATGCATGTAGATATGACATAGAAATGATTATGCTAATATCTGAAATGATGTGATTTTTGATAACTCATAAAGTTGAAAACACATATGGAGTTGTTCGATAATGCAATAAGAAAGTTGCAGGTTAAAGTAGTTACATAAGGATGAATTATAGAAAATCTTTGTTGAGTGGACAAAGTAGTAAAAATGTTGATGATGAGAAGAAATAAAATATTGGTTGATAATACATGTGTATAGGATGATGGGTTCATTACAATTAATAGTTGAATTCCATTTTAATGTCAATAATGTCTGGAAATGATTGAATTGCTGGTAAATTTCAATTATGAGATCATTTCATGAACTGTTAAAAATGTGCATGAGTGCTAAGAATCTTGTTTGGATGCAAGAAAGTTGAGAAAATTGCAGGAGGATTGGTATTATATATGGAAATGATGTAAGCCCATAAAGAAGAATAATGCATGTTTTTGCAGGAGCCAAACATTATGAACATAAGATCACGCTTGGAAAATTTATTTTTCCTGTATAAAACAGTTTTGGGAATTATAATTTAATAATTACTGACAATATGTTTTGGTTGAGTGTAAATTGAGAAAATTGCAGGTAGGGTGGTCTTGGATATAGAAGGGATGTAAGCCCATAAGGAATACTGATATCTACAGCTGAAGAAGCCAAACATTATGAGCATAAAATTCATGCCTGGAAATTTTTATTTTCTGTATATAAACAAATTTGAGAAATTAAAAATTGTTATGAAATGCTAACAATTGGTTTGGCTAAGTGAAGGCTAAGAAAATTGCAGGAATAATGGTATTGGGTATGAGATTGATGTAATACATAATAAATATTGATGCATGTTGCTGAAAGAGCCAAATGAATTATGAGTAGGAAGCTCATGCTTTGGCAAAAACAATTTCCTATATAAAATAGATTTGACATTATGATTGAAAATTGTTAAAATGATGTCTCATGATCACTATATGTTTTTAATATCTCATGATGTTGGCTATGGAATATGGAATATCTGGAAAAATATCACTAGAAGAAAATCAAGCTCAATGGTGAAGGCATAGAATGAAGAAATTCCAATGGACTTGTTGTAGTTGGAGTTCCTGGAGCCACAACTCTGACACTTCCTGACCGAGTGCACTTGAACCCTAGAGAGAAGTGGAGCAACCTGAGGGATTGCATGGTAGAGAAAGGGGTTCATTTCTCTAGGTTGTGTATTTTGATAGGGAAGGAGATCTTGTTGGTTGGAACTTCTGCAAGAAATATAATTTTTTGGGTCCGGGTGCCTATGTATGCATGTTTTATTTTAGGCTAGAGTGCTTATGTATATAAGAAATTGGTTGGATTTCTTGTGAAAAATAAAGGTTAGAGTGCCATAAATTATAATAAAATTGGTATGGTGTTGTGCACAGAGGACAATGCCAAAATAAGGGGAGGGGGATGTAGCACCCCATGTTTGATCCCTATAAACTAGAATGTATTATCTAATTTTGAATTAGGTTGTTGGGCTGGTGAAGTTGGAAAGGGGCCAAAGTGCCTAGAAATGTAATACATCTATATATTAATAAAATACATTGTTGGTTGCAAGATGGAAAAGGACAAGAGATAGGTGGTGGTGATTCCATGAGAGAGGGGGCTTAAGGGGCTAAGTATTCTTATTATATTTTATTTACCCATTTTAGTTTTAATTGAGAAAAGTGGTTACATGAGATTCTTAGGGAGGCCATGTGGTTCGTGGTTCTTATAATTATATAAACCCTACATGTGGTTTGTTTGGGGTTGTTCTTTGTTCATGGTTAATCTTTTCGTTTTGAGAATTCCTCATTTCACTCTTGCTAATTCATGTTCTCTTGGTTGGAACATGGAAAATGAATGGTTGGAGGAGGAGAGCCATTGTGAGATGGTTGTGAGGAATTATTGATCATTCTAGGTTGGAATGGATGCCTATGGGCATGATATTGATGGTATTTCTGAAAGAATTGTCACAACTGAGAATCCTTGGAGTTTCCATCATGGAGATTTCTTGACCAGTAGAACTAGAGACCTGGAGAGAAATGGAATGATCTAAGGGATTGCATGGCAGAGAAAAGGGTTCATTTCTTTGGATTGTGCAGGATGAAAGGGAAAGAGAGCTAGAAATTAGGATTGTTGTGTGGTTAGGAAAACTTGAGAGTTTACTAGTCAAATGTTGTGTGTTTTAGATTTGGCCTAGGATCCATCCTTGTGGATTCATAGCCCTGGCTCGAGGGTGACCTGTTGTTGAGAATTGGAATAATAGTGTCTATCGTTGGAAGGAATTCCCTTGGTCTACAACTAGTTGGTGATGATTTAATTAAATATATGTTCTCTCTTTGTTTTCTGTAGATTTATATTCTATTGTGTATTAATATTGTCTCTGAGATTCATGTTATAATGTGCCTACTTGCTAGTTATTTTTGTGCATGACACATTGTTCCTTTCTTGGATGGCTTGGCATGAATCTTGATTACTGCATGTGATGTTATGGTGTTCTTTCATGCTTGATTTGAATTAATTATTACCAAAATTTGATATCAGATATGGAAGTGAGCTTTTGAGGTAGCATGCCTAACCTATTGGTGGTTGGGTACATTACACTTGATCTCCTTCCCTTATTTCCTTCCCTTTCTTTGAAAACCAAATCCAGAGACCTATTAATTATTGTCCTTCTTTTATTCTATTTTTTTTTCCTAAACAAACCTCATAGTTGGATTCTGCTTGACGAGATATTTCCAATGACTATAACTATACTTAAATATGAGTTAAGGATTAGAATTTATGGGCTCCCAAAGCTTCCTAGGTCTTAACTCACCTCTTTCACTTTACGACCACGTGGATCCCTCTCATTTGTACCATACAATGTGGTTCCCATGTGGCATTGATGTGGCACCCACCACATGTCCTCTTCATCATCTGGAGTTCTCCATTTAGATTCTTTAGTCCTATGACCCATTCGCTGATGAAAATATTTCCATCATCGAAGTTCCTCTTCTCTATCACTTGGTTGTTGATGAATCCCTCATTAACTTTTCATCGTCGGGGATCCATCACTCATGTCCTATGCACTATACTCCATTTTCTAATGACAACACTCTCCACTGCCAAATCCAATGGCCCTTGGGAGCTGACGATTAATGGCCTCGATCATATCGTTGCCATGAAGTTGGACAATATCTAACAACATATCTCTTCCCCATATAGCACCTTTGACCTATGGCACTTCTTCCACATGCTATATGGAATGACACTTGTCATCCTAAACTAGATACTAACCATCACCCAATACTCCATGTCACCCACATGAAACATAGACTCATCCTTAGCTTGTGACGTGGACTGACATGACCATACACGTCATCACTAGATACCATGGCTTATCCCATTAAGTGTTGACATGTGTCCTATTCCTCATAGAAAATCCATCTCTCCCCACTCTCCAACCCTCTTACGACCCTACTCCTATGAATGGATGAGATCTCACAGGATCCTCCCTTGACAGATCCAATGGTCCACCAAACCTTATTATCATTAAAGATCCATACCACCCTATTCTCACTTTATATGACATATCCTTTCTCCTATGAATGGATAGAATCTAGCCTCATCGGACCTAATTTTCCATTATGGGACCACTCTCATTCATTAGCCACTCAGATGGTGACACCTGTACCCCTCAGGGACATGTTGGTTTCCATGTTGGAATCTCCCCTTTCATCACTTACATAGAACCTACGATAAGCTATGGTTGAGATGATCCCACCTATAGTGGATCAATGGTCCTTGTTCCTCTTCTAATTCCCCTCATCTTCAGCACTCTAGGACTCAACTCACACCCTTACCAACCCTTCATCATCAACGATGACCTTCTCTTTGTTGACATTCCTCTTCTCGAGCGTTTGGATGTTATATATTTTTCCTTCTTCGACGAAGCCTTCCTCCATCGATGTCCTAGACATATTTACTCATCATATCAATGGTTGTGAATCATCCCCTCCACACACATAAAGAAACCCCCCCAAACTTCAGATCAATGGTCCATATTTTCCCCACAGGCATGATCACCTACAGTTGAGCACCAATTTTAAAATGACCACATGTAGAGCTACATGTGTCAGAATGAGGCTTATGATACCTCATTGGAAAGGTATCAGATAGAGGAACTCATTGGTATAGGTATTCAGGATAGGAAATTGTTAAAGGATGACATAAATCGAAAATAAATATATACCCACATATTTTGGGGGAAAATTGGCCATACCAACTTCAAACAGTCATATATGGAGCTATGAGTAACAAAATAAGGACCAAGAGGATCGATGGAAATATGGAGGAGATAAAAATAGTCTAGCATAACAAGTGTTGGTTGATGTTGAGCAGAAAAGGTACAAAAATGAAAAACACATAAGGAACCCGAGTTTGGATGAATAACCCACTATGAAAACTTCAAACAACTATATCTCAAGATATAGGCAACAAAATCAAGCCAATAATAGCTTGATGGAAAGATAAGTTAATGGAGAATAATAAAAAATTATTTCATTCAGTAGGCCAAAGCCATAACACTTAGAAACATCTGAGTAACAAAAGATAATGCTAATGCAGAGAGGCAATGATTGTTTTTAAATGAATATCATTTACAAATTGTTTGAGGGAGAAAATGACCACTAATGAGTCTTTTAAACTTCTCTTTGTAATGCTCACATATTCATTTTTGAAATGTGGGAAAAGAAGCTGAGGGAAAATGGAAATGAAGAGTCTTCAGAACTGAAAAGTCTCTCACTTGTCTTATAAAAGAGAAATCACAAGATAGAGGATGGACTTTTTCCCTTTATAAAAAAATATGGTACTATTGCTTCTGAGTAATAAAGAGCAGGAGGAATTTCAGAAATTTGTGGCTTTGATGGATGTCGTAGATACTATTCTTTATGCATTTATATTCTAGCTACGTAGATAGGATTTTATTGTATGAATTATTTTTGCACTATGTTTTGTTTTCTTATGTTTTCACATGCTTCCTTGTGGGTACATAAATGATGTTATATATGTGTTGTTCAACTATTTGTATGTGAACTGTAGCATTATTGTTTTCATATATAATTAGGATACATGAGTTATTTCTGGTTTTGATGGTGTTATCTTTCGTTTTACTCATTCTTTTAGTTTTTCTCCTGGGATAGGTTAGAATTAGTTAGGATTAGATTAGTTTTACTTTAGTTAGATTAGACTTAGTATTATTTAGAACTATTTGGGGGGAAGTCCATTGCATTTCCCCTTTTTTCTTCTTTTAATTTCGAGTGGAAGCAAGGCCCATAAGCGCGTAG
>SNQJ01S0070083.1:0-11984 GCA_010110895.2 Picea sitchensis
GCATTGGTGGAAAAAGAGTCGGGGAAGCAAGTGAAGGCTCTAAGGAGCAATAATGGTGGAGAATACATCTTTAACGAATTCAAATACTTCTACAACAGAGAAGAGATTCAAAGAGAACTCATAGCGCCTCATAACCCACAACAAAATGGGGTCACTGAGAGAAAGAACATAATGATCGTGGGTGCAACACAAGTGATGTTGCATGATCAGGGGCTACCAATGCATTTGTGGGCAGAAGCATGCAATACTGTGGTTTATGTGCAAAAACGTTGTCCTCATAGAATACTTGGAATGAGTACACCTGAAGAAGCTTTCACTGGTAAGAAACCTGATGTTTCTCATTTTAAAATTTTTGGCTCATTTGTTTATGTGCATGTGACCAAGGATTCTAGGAAGAAGCTGGAACCAACTGCTGAAGTTGGGATATTTGTGGCGTACACAGAACTACCCCAAAATTATCATATGTATTTTCCAAATAGTAAGATGACTGTTATGCGATGGGATATAAAATTCATTGAGGGGAAAGCCACGCGGTTGTCGCTTGAGAGGGATCTAGACTTGCATACAGAAGAGGAACTGTTGGTTCCCAAAGATGAGTCTCAAGATGTGGATCAACCACATGAGGAGGTTCATGGAGTGGAGGAAACCACTCAAGAAGAGCCATCAAGAAGAAATGGCAGAAAGCACACCATGAAAGCTGACAGATTGAGACTATATGCTGCAAAAAATGTAGGAGCCCCTACTTCACAGTGCAGACAGAGACAATCTCCTAATCGATTTGTTGGATACATGGCTCTCATGAGAAAATGTATTGTGACTGAACCATATTCCTTTCAGGAAGTAGTGCAGGATCCCACTTGGGTTTATGCTATGGTAGAGGAGTATGACTCCATTGTAAAAAACAATGCATGGGAAATTGTCCCAAGACCGGTCAACAAATCAGTGGTAGGTTCGAGATGGATCTACAAGGTAAAGCAAGCTGTTGATGGGAGTGTGGAGAAATACAAGGCCAGTTTTGTGTCCCGAGGCTTCTCACAGATCGAGGGGATAGATTATGATGAGACCTTTGCACCTGTCGCAAGGTAATCTTCCATAAGATCCATCCTTGCACTCTCAGCGCAGATGGGCTGACACATTCATCAGATGGATGTAAAAACTGCATTCCTCAATGAGATCATTGAGGAAGAAGTGTACATTGAGTAGCCATAAGGTTTTGAGACCTTTGACAGGGAGTCACATGTGTGCAGACTCAAGAGAGCACTGTATGGGCTGAAGCAAGTACCCCGTTCTTGGTACACTTGGATAGACATCTATTTCACCGGACTGGGCTTCACCAAAAGTGAAGCAGATGAAAACCTATACAAAATTTTGGTGGAGGGTAAGATTTTAATCATTGTTCTTTATGTTGATGATTTAATAATGACTGGTGATGAGCAACTGATACACTCATGCAAGGAGGACCTTGCAAAGGAGTTCGAGATGAAGGATTTCGGCCTTCTTCATTATTTCCTTGGATTGGAAATATGGCAGCGAGATGGTGAACTTTTTGTGTCTCAAGGAAAGTATGCAAGGGAGATACTTGGTAAGTTTCACATGGAGGGATGCAAACACATGGATACTCCTCTTCCAGGAAACTGGAGGAAAGAGGATGCTACTTTTGGAGAGGTAGTGGATGCTACTGTCTATCGACAGTTAGTAGGTTCACTAATGTATTTAGTGAACACGAGACCGAACATTTGCTATGTGGTTAACCGGCTAAGTCAAGCGATGGTTAAGCTTACCAAACTCTTTTGGAAGGCGGGTAAGCATGTCCTGAGATATCTGAAGGGAACATCTGAGTATGGATTATGGTATAGACAGACAGACGAGGTGAAGTTGCATGGCTTCACGGATGCAGATTGGGCAGACAACCCAACGGACAGAAAGATCACATCAGGGGGGATCTTTAGTATCAGATCTACAACTTTTTCTTGGTACAACAGGAAACAAAGATCCGTGGCACTTAGTTAAGTGAAAGTGGAATACATGGCAGCGATTCAAGCTGCATGTGAGGCTATCTGGATGAGAAAGATCTTGGTTGGTTTGTTTGGTTCTCATTTAGATCCGACAATGATTCATTGTGATAATCAGAGTTGCATTAAAATCTCGATTAATCCCGTGTTTCATGATAGATCTAAGCATATAGATATCCAGTATCATCATCTCAGAGATTGTGTGCAGTGGAAGATCATGTTTATTCAATACATTCCTATGGAAGATCAGGATGCAAACATTCTGACGAAGGCGCTCACCAGGAGAAAATTCAAATATCATAGAGACATGATTGGGGTGAAGGATAATCCCTTTCGTGTTGAGAGGGAGTGTCGAAAAGTCAACAAGAAACATGTGTCTAATTTACTTTTCCCTTAAATAAATTGGACAATAAATATTAATCTATTATCTGATTTATAATTGAGTGAGTTGGAATTGTAATAGAATTATAAGTGTAGTTAAGTGAGTTAAGCTTAGTTGTACTAGTTGTAACTAAACTTGCACTAGTGAGAGTTTAGTGAATTAATTATTAATTAATTCAAATAATTGAACTCACATGCAACTGAAGATTCGCCACGGTTAACTACATGCATGTCAGATCCAGTGGAGACCCAGTTGAGATAACAAGTGAAAGGAACAGTTTGGCTATTAGTTGTGATTTGAGTGAAGTGCACTCATGCAATCACACATGTAGTGGATATGCTTATGAGCATGTGCAAACTAGGCTATTCTAATTCATTGTGAGAATTAAAATTGCAGGGATTGTGCAGAGGAGGGAGGCTGTCTGGACACAGAGAATTGGCACATGTATTTGCTGATTTTTGTATGATAGTGTGAGACAATTGTATTGTACTGAGATCTCTTGGATTAGAGTTTTGTATGAGATTGTTTCATGATCCATGATATACATAATATATGATAGTGGGGTTTTGAGCTTTACGCTTTCCCAGGAAAACTTATGTGTTATGTGTTCTTGATATTTCACTTTGTGATCGTGGCTTAAATTCTACAAGATTAATAGTAGAAGTGATTATGTATTTAACAGTGGCATATAATTGTTAGATCAGGAGAATCACATGAAATACATTAAGTGTATTGAAATTTCTACACATCTTTACTAGCTTTTTTCTTTCAGGCTGTTCGCTGCTTGAACCACTTACATAGACTAAACCAGTCTTCAACAAAGGAGATATCTATTTTCTCATAATGTCATTTAGTTCTTCTGAGGCTTTAAATCTTGGAAGATTTTGGAGATACAATGCTTTAAACTTCTCCATCTCTTTTCTGGTTTTTACTACCTCTTCTTCCAAGGCTTCACATCTTTCCTTCTTCTCTGATAACTGTCGTTTCAGAATGTCCTCTATTTTCTTTGCCTCTTCTAATTCTACTTTTAGCGGGGAAAAATATTCATCAGGTTTTTTACTGTCTTTCTCAAACTGTATCAACAATTGTTTTTGCTTTTTCTTGTTAAATCTGAGTCTAGCAATTTCTTCTAGGGCATTGATCAGTTCTCCTTCCAAGTCAACCATAACTTCTTCATCATTAACATCACTTCCTGTGCTTTTATTATCATAATCCTCTTTGGCCATAAGCATAAAGTAATTAACCTTATCTTCACAAGCATAATCACTATCTATGTTTCCTGAAGGGTCATCATTGTTTACACATAAACTTTTCTTTTTACCAAATCTCTTGGATTTGTACTTCTCTTCACCTTCAACATTCTGGTCCTTTTTCTTGTGTGGACACTTAGATGCAAAGTGAACTATCTTTCCACAGTTAAAACATTTGAAGGGAAACTTTCCTTGGTACTTTCTTGATCCTTTCTTTAGTCTTCTCACAAATATTTCTTCAGTTTCATCAGGCTAAGAATCCTCATTCTTGTCTGCTTTAAATGATGCTTCTCTAGAGGTGGGTTTATCTTTACCTATCCTCATTTCATAAGCAGTCAGAGTTCCTAGGAGTTGGTCAATAGGCATAAATTTTATATCATTAAATTCTTCTATAGCAAAGACCTTTGGGTTGAACCTATCTGGAAGAGATCTCAAAATTTTATGAACTAAAGAGGCTTCCTCAATTTTTTCACCAAGTCCTTTCATTGCATTTACTAGTTCTTCAACTCTCAGAAAGTACTTCCCAACAATTTCATCCTCTTTCATAATTAGCTGTTCAAACTCTAATATGTAGGTTTTAAGCTTTGCATCCTTTACCTTCTCATTACCTTCATAACTGCTAATGAGTTTGTCCCACATTTCTTTGGCAGATTCTAAGTCCATAACTTTTACAAATTTTTCTTCTGCAATCCCACTCAGAATAACATTCACAGCCTTAGCGTTGAAGCTGGATTCTATCTTGTCATCATTAGAAGCTAGTACAACTGGCTTCACATAACCAGTCTTTATCACATCCCAGACATCTGCACCTAAAGCCATTATGTAGGTTCTCATCCTAACTTTCTAGAAGGCAAAGTTTGTTCCATTGAAAAAGGGGGCCTTATTGGTTGAAGTTCCTTCATGGATAGGCATGTTTAAGCTCTAGGATCTACCCTTAGATAAAAGGAACCCGCTCTGATACAAATTGTTAGACAACTGAGAGGGGTGGGGGGTGAATCAGTTGTTACTGTGGTTAAACAATTATACCCATTTTAAACTCATTACAGAACAATCAATAATGATCACAATAATTTAGGGAAGTAATAAATAGAGTATTCAACATCAATCACACACATGAAGTATACATAAATAGATATTCCTAAGGAAACCCATAAAGGAATCTCAAAAATGCTTAGGAATCATGATTCCAACACTCATGAACAATGATTCAACCGCTCAGGAACAATGATTCAGTTAGTGTAAATGAATTGTAATTGATCAAGAAATCACAAGATGAAACAACAACCCTTCGATTAGATTTTGTTTGATCAGCGCCGTTGGATTATACATGTAGAGGCCTTTTTGACTTTTCAATGCGTAACCTCCGATATGCAGCCTAGTAGCGCTAGCTCCTTCCCTTATCTTCCATCGATGTGACCTTGGGAGATGATCTCATGTGACCATGTGATTGCGGGCACGTCCAAAGGTGGTTTGAGGGAAATATGCTTTTCACCCTACAATTCACTACAAATCTCCATGTATGCTTTCTCCAAAGACGTGGTTTCGATTGCGGCTCGCCTTCAACATTTTAAAGTTCACACACCTTCAATACCCACAATGCGACTGGACCCTCGATCTCACGATCTTGATGGTGCTCCTGAACAGACGGATCAGATCTAACCTTCTTAAATCAACGACTGTGATATATTTCATGATCCAAGCTCTAGGAGTTTCAAATCTCAAACCCTGCTTTCTTCCTTACGCCAATCTTCCATAGTCGATGATATGCAGACACCTGTCCTTCTCAATCGATGACTCTGCCTCCACTTCGAGAATTTGACCTTTCAACCAGATCACTGGTTCTGCGACCCCTTTCTCGATCAATGGTTGAGATATCCTTTGGGTCTTCGGACTTCTGAAATCTCAAATCTCAAACTGACGCTCTGGATCAGATGGCCCAAATTCAATTCAAATGATCTGATGCTTGATATCTTCTTCGAACAATCTGACGATTGAGATCTACTTCGGATGATTTGGCGGTTGAGAATGTATTTCAACTCTCTGGCTCTCTGGGCTTCAGGAATTTAAAAACTCAAACTGAAAATTCTTGAAGTGAGATTTCTCCAGAGCTCACAATCTATCACCACGTATCCCTCTGGATCTGATGGTTGAAATTTACTTTGGCTCTCTATCTCTCCGGGATTTAGGGATTTCAAAACTCAACTCTTCTTTCTTCACTTTCTCTTGGAGTGTTTTTCCCTGAATTGCACAGATTTCTGCCACGCGTCCTTCTGGAAACGAAAGGCCCAGATCTTCTTCGACACTCGGGTCTTCAACGATCTTGTTTCCTTCCCAACCACAAACTCTTGAAGTGATTCGCTCCAAATTTGTGGATCCTGTGCCACCTGTCAGTCTTGATGATGGATGGTCCCTGCTTACTTTGGGACTTCGGGACTTTGACAAGTTCACTCTCTTGTGCTCATCCAAAGGCTTAACCTTCATGCATTTATATATGGATCCAACGACTATTGATCCTCGACATTCAGATCCAATGGATCAGATCTGTACTTATCTTGGATCTAACGGTTGTCCTAACTCCCAAAATGTATCTTAGGTCAACGATTGAGAGTGACTTCAGACCTTTGTCCTTCGGGACTTTTGACATTTGTTGGTGATGAAACTCTCGAAGTAAATCTCCCGGAGTGACGTAGCTTGCTTACGTCACTTGTTGACATGGCACAATCCAATTTACTCTTGACACTTGTCATCATCTGATTATTCCATGTGTACTTGCTGACGTAGTATTTTGACGTGGTCTGCCAACGTGGTCTGCCACATGTCCTTGTAGAAGTAGTTCTCCCTGATCTAATGGTCATTGCATTTTATCTAGATCCAATGGTCCTTATTCATTTCGGATTTTGGGCTTTGGGTAATTCGACTTTCAAGTTGCCAATTTTTATGAAGTGAGATTCCCCAAACAGTAACCTCCTCACAACTTTTGAAGTGAACCAAATGTTGTTCATCGATCATGTTTGTGGATCGATGGCTCGATCTATATTCGGTGCTACTCTTCTAGCTTATCCTATCCTTCCACTTAGAATGAGCCAATGGTTGTCGAGTATTTGGTTGATGGTCCTTTGGATCAGTGATCCAATGACCACTGTCGTGCTTCCTCCTGAGCTTTCTCTCCTTCCACTCTGCCTTCTATTCTTGCCATCAATGACAAGCACACTCTTCCTCTAAACATGCCAACATCAGGCCTAAATGAACCAACAAATTGGCGGGATGAATTAACAACAATACATGTAGAGATATCAGTATGGGGGATAATCCATCGTACCATGTCGTAATAGGGAAAAATACCTGGTATGATGACAATTTTGTGAAGTTTAGATGCTTTGATATCAACCAAATCGTCGACATCTAACTCATATTCTTTAGTGAAATCCCCTTCTTGGAAGAATGTGTAAATTTGTCTCCACTCCATACTATTTCTCATGCTCGTCTTGAATGTAGCATCATAGAAAAATGCCGAATTGGGGTTCTTTTCAATATCGTCTTCATCGTCATTCTGCTGTTTTTCTTTGCTTCTCCGAGTCATTCTATCTCTGCGAATTCCTATAAACAAACAACAAAGTGTAATTTTTACTTAAAAGAAACAACTAACATTTTTATATAAAATTTAAAATAATTTCTAATACTAACCAGTGAAAGGAAACCCCAGAGAGAATGATGCGAATTAAGACTTCCGAGTTTAAGAATTCAGGGTTTTTTAACAATTTGAAAACTTCCTTAGAGAATTTATGAGAATATTGAGGATGATTAATGTATTAAAGCTTTGTACTCAAATCTTCATTCATTGTCATTCAATGTTCATAAAGTCATGACAGAGCTGTAATGGAGGACAAGACAGTTACCACTGTTTTAAATCTACGAGGGAAAGTACATTACATGATAGTGGGTCACCGAGAGTTTCAATGGGATAAAATTATATCTTTGAGGAGAAAAGGTCGATCCAACAATTTTATCATGGTTTATTAGAGTTTTAATTGATGTTTTGTATTTTAATAGTGGTACTAGGGAATCAAACATTTTATTAAAGGGAAAGGCATGAACCTAAGAGCAACAACCGATCCAATCACTAGAATACCAGGAAGGCAGGATACTAGGAAATTAGGGATTATTTGTGAAAGAAAATCGTGGTAAGAATATCCCAATCCAGTACTAGTGGGAGACCGAGAATCGAGGTTTCAAAAAAACTTAAAAAATTATCTAAACTAAAACTTTGATCCAGTATTAATCCTGCTATCACGCATTGAGATATCGGTGAATCAATGATCTGTTGCTAGATAATGAAATGAAGTCCCGATATGGTAGGTCATGACATTCTTAATGATTTATTGCTTATTTTAAGTTTTAACATTTATTTGTGTTTTAAGGATTAATTTGAAAACCAATTAAAAATAAAATGAAAATAAAAAAAGATGAAAGTAAACAAAGGGACCCATTATTATTTATTGTAAATAAAACTAAATATAATGAGGGGTTGTTGAGGCTTTTATTGTAAATAAAACTAAACATAATGGGGGATTGTTGAGGCTCAACAGGTAGAACTACATGTATGAGAAATGAGTGCCATGTGTCACACCATATAGAAAGTGGTAATAGGGCCATGTGTCATGCGAGGTGGCATGATTTGGAAGTGTGTAAAGTACCAAATGTAATATAATATGAGGCCAGGGAATATTCAACATATATAATTGAACAACAAAATATTGGCAAAGAACACACCAAAAATAATACCTTATTCAAAGAAAGAATGTTCACTTGCCTCTTAGAGAGGGAAACCTCCAATGCAGAGTTATAACTCTATTACAATAATTCTTAAGACAAGATTTCATGCCTCCTACCTTATTTATACCAATTATATCTTCTAAAGAATATGATATTTCTGTAGCGTAAGCTTATATTAAGTCTTCTTTACATTGACTTGTTCACAATGATTAAATAGGTCTTACCAACTAATGTCGGCCTTTATTACATGGAAAATATATTTAGGCCTTATTAACCAATGTTGGCCTTATTGCATGGAACATCTATTATTCTATCTACATGACTGCCAGGGTCCCTAACATGCCTCTTGAATAATAGCCTTGTCCTCAAGGCTTAGGATGAGAAAAATGTTACAGAATGGTAGCCGGTTCCCAAGTGGCATATTCTGGTGGAGTATCCTTCTAGTGAACCAAAGATTCCTTGATGGTGCGCTAACAGAGGTGATGCTCTTGTTGGTCTAATATGGCTTGTGGCCGCAACCAAATAAAACCTTCTGCATCCAACTCTGGTAGGATGGTCTGGTTGTGGCATTTGATTCCAATTGCTTTCTTTAGGAATGAGACATGGAAAACAAGATCTATCTTGGAGTGACTAGGAAAAGCTAACTGATAGGCCACTGACCCCACACGTTTGAGAATAATATAAGGACCATAAAATTATGGTGCAATACTACTGGGATTTGAGTGAAGTCTTCTTGTATGGTTGGAGATAGAGAAACACATGATCCCCTTAAACAAATTGAAGTTTAGAGCGACCCTAATCTGCCTGTTGCTTCATTCAGTTTTAATCCATTACCAAATTTTCTTTGAGAGTACAGAGAATGGTCATGCAGACAGTAAGATTGCGGTCAACCTCTTGAACCTTGGAGACACCTCGTATGTATGGAAGAACCGATGGTGGATTCTATCTATAGACTGATTCAAAAGGAATCATGCGAGTGGTAGTATGGTAAGAGGTGTTGTACCACCATTAAGGTAGGTGTAACCACTAAATCCAATGATGTTGTCTACTAGATGCAAAACACCTCAAATATGTTTCCAAACACTTGTTGATGACATCTGTTTGGCCATCAATCTGGGGATGAAGGCATTATTGAGATGCAATTGAGTTCCCTGAAGCCCGAATAATTCTTACCATAAATTAATGGTAAAAGTGGGATCACGTTCATAAATAATAGAATGAGTCATTCCATGGCGTTTGAAGATATTATTCATAAAAAAATGATCCAATGTGGATGCTATGAACGGGTGTTGAAGAGCAAAGAAATGAGCATATTTGGAAAGACGATCCACTACCACCATGATGACTAACTTATTTCTTGATTTGGGTAAGACAACAATGAAATCCATAGAAATATCCATCCAAATAGTAGGTGGAAGTGGAAGTGGTTGGAGTGTACCATGAGGTTTGACAGTATTTCCCTTATTACATTGACATGTATCACATTCAACCACAAAGGTGTGGATGCCACATTTCATACCATCCCAGAAGAAACATCATTTGACCCATTCATAAGTTTTGGTAAAACCTAAATGGCTTGTTGTAGGTGAAGCATGAAACTCAGAGAGCACCTTGGATTTAAGTGTCAAATTTTTGCTTAAATACAAGCGACCTTTATAGCGAAACTCGTCATTGTGCCTAGAGTGCGCTGGAGTAGCTTGGGGATACTATTGAAGTTTTTGGATTAGGCAAAACATTTTGGGGTCTTGCAACTATTCCTGTCGAACAACCTGAATCTAGTCAGCGATAATGAATGAGAGGGAAAAGAGGGACCCTTCATCTTCATATTTCTTGGAAAGAGCATCAACCACCACATTTTCTTTTCCTTTATTATAAACAATCTCATATTCATATCCAAACAACTTGGTCACCCATTTTTGTTGCCTTGGGGATGAAATTTGTTGTTCCAGAAAGTGCTCGAGGTTTTGATGATCCGTCTTAATTTGAAAGAGTTGTCCCAATAGATAAGGGTGCCAGAGATCCACTGCATGCAAAATAGCCAACAATTCCTTTTCATAAATTGATTGTCCCAAATGTTGGTCCAACAATTGTTTGCTAGTGAAAGATAAAGGTCATCTATATTGAATGAGGAATGCCCCCATTCCTCTCCTTGATGCATCACATTCCAAAACAAAGGTCTTGGAGAAGTCAGGTAAGGCCAGTACACGAGTAGTGCACATAACTTCTTTCAAGGCTTGGAAGGATTGGTCAGCTGTTGGAGTCCAACTGAAAGCATTATTTTTAAGGAGAAATATGAGAGGAGCCACACTTTTTCCATAATTCTGAACAAACTTGCGATAATATCCCATTAAACCTAGGAAACCATGTAGAATTTTAAGAGTTTTAGGGTGAGGCCAATTCTGCATAGCTTAAATTTTCTTGTGATCCATCCTTACACCATCCTTGCCAACAATATGACCTAGGTACTCAACTTCAGAGGCGTCAAAATCACATTTAGACTATTTGAGGAAAAGTTGGTGCTTGGAGAGGAGATGGAGAACTTGATCTACATGGGTGAGATAGGCTAGCCATGTTTTACTATATATGAGAATATCATCAAAGAAAACTAACACAAAGTGATGGAGGAAAGGATGAAAGACATGATTCATGAGACTTTGAAAAGTGGAGGGGGCATTATAGAGACCAAAGGGAATAACCAAGAACTCATAGTGGCCATCATGAGTGAAAAATGCAATCTTTGGGATGTCTACCTCTTTCATACGTATTTGGTGGTAGCCCAATCAGAGGCCAAGTTTTGTAAAGTAATGAGCCCTACTGAGTTCATCTAGAAGGTCATCTATGATGGGAATGGGAAATTTGTCCTTGATGGTGAATTTGTTAAGGGAAACAAAATCAGGACACATGCACCAAGTGCCTTCCTTCTTGAGGACCATGACAACAAGGGAATAATAGGGGATGGTACTGGGACGAATAACACCTGCTTCTAATAATTCTTGGACAATTTTCTCAATTTCATTTTTTGAGTAAAGGGATTATGATAAGGGTGAACATTGCTAGGAAGAATGCCTAGGATTAAAGGAATGGAATGGTCATGGTCTCCGTGGGAGGGGGGAAGGCCCTGGGGAGTTTGGAAAATAGTGGGATGGTGGGAAATTATAGCTTGAAGTTTGAGGTGTACCAGGGGTGTCTCAACTGCTTGAATGGAATGGAGTTGGGCAATGATGCTAGAATGACCTTTTTTGAGTAACATTTCCATGCGGTGGGAACTGATGATATCTGGAGACCTGTAATGATCCCAAGCCATTATGCAAGGATCATCACTGTTTTGGTGTCTTTTTAAAACTTTTTCCTGGTTGTGGTATTTCATCAAACAATTTGTTGATCTACTTGTTTAGATGTGTTTAGATGTGTGTATGCATCAAACAATAGAAATATATAACCATGGAACATACCTCAACCATATGCAATAATATAGACAAGCCAAAACATCTCAATTCTTCTTTATTCATAAAATAGAGAAACCTGCTACAATGAAGATGCCGATCCAGAATGCTCAACAGATGGCCA
>SNQJ01S0070083.1:12961-38768 GCA_010110895.2 Picea sitchensis
TGTACTCGCTATAACATCCATCTGGCTACTCTGGTCATCATAAGTCTCTGCCCTGTGATGATGTCCCAAAGTGGGGACATTACAGTCCTCCCTGCTAGAAAATTGCTTGTCCTCAAGCAATAACCAAACCATCTCAAATAAAACACCAGGATCCCATGTCCATCTGTGGGATACATATTAGAACCCATCAGAAGATGAACAATCACACATGCTGCCCCTTGGGTCCCATATCAAGTCATGAACTACTAGCCCCTGGGACGCATAATCCTGAAATACACCAACTCTGTGAGTCTCCTGTACCTGACACATGGCCTCATCCCAGAGTGAGTCCATCCTCTTAGTCTCCACCAATATCCACAAGACCTCCATCAACTGCACATACTGATGCCAGAATGAGGTACTGCAAAACCTCTGTGAGACACCCTCAAGCGCTGTGCTCCCCTCAACACTGACACTAAATGGAAATTTAGGACAACTTTCCCCTGCAATGGTCCACTCTCCCCTGTCGGCCAATGAACTGCTCAATCCTGCAATCCCTGGGTCCCATGCTAACCTTTGTCGAAGATCCTCATGTTGGCACTGCACTACTCCGACCATGACTGTCTGCCCTCTTCATACATCTTGAACCCTCCTCTCCTGGGTCCTCCTGCTAAAATACCTGTGACCATTGGACCTGTTGCCCATAAACTGTAACAGTGAAGATACCTCTGTAGCAGAAGTACCTGTCCAAACATCTACATGCCCTATCATGATGATCAAGTGGAAGAAAAAATCTTTCCCCATAAGACAAGTACCTGTAGACCCACTCCAAACCAAACCACGGTGGAGTTTGTGACTCTCTAGTGCACCCTGGGTCACCATGTAGTCAGACATCCTGTTAGCCAAATGAACACCCAGATCCCAAGGTAAAGTTGGAAGTTTATCACTTCCAGTCTCTGCTGGCTTCTCTTGTGTTGGACTGATCACTGTCTGAAGCCCTTTACGCTCATCTGTCATCACCTGGTCTATGATTCTCACCATCACATACCAAGTCTCAACTGTCTGCCTAACACAGTCCACCTATGACCTGCTGTATGCCGTAAAAGTAATCCTGTCATGTAGTCTCGGCCTACTCACTCTCCATGCCCTCAGCCACGGCCTATCCCTCCTCATGTTGTTGTCTATGATAAAAGTGTCAGGACGGGCTAATAGAAACATCTACATATGACTGTAGGACTGAGAGGCGTCACATGCTTTGGTCAATCCCAAGGATTCGACCAGAAGCTCATCCACCAGTATCCATGATAACTGCTTGCCTGTATTCATCACTAATCCCCAATAATCAGGTACAATCGGAAGCAACTCCTCCAACTGCTGGTAAACCACTCTCCATCTCCCCTCACCCAGACAACTATTGAAATGGTGAAGGAGTGGCACCTACATGCTCCCGCAAAGGAATTCCATTGACTTATAGCTCAAAATAGTCAAAATCATGGAAATCGTCGGAATGGAACGAAACCAAAGCCAACCTGTGTGGAATGGCTCATAATGATGGAATATAATGATAAATGCCGAATGGACCCCACAATACCTCTCAAATACCCCTGTACTCTCTATAACATCCATCTGGCTACTCTGGTCATCATAAGTCTCTGCCCTGTGATGATGTCCCAAAGTGGGGACATTACAGGACCCTACTATAATTCCTTAGAATTTATATTGTTGTCCTTCATGTTGGAATTGCATGGTTAAATCCTTAAAATCCATGGTTATGGGGCCAAGAGTGCATAACCATTCAACATCAAGCACAATGTCATAAACATCCATGTCGATAGAAAACATGTGATATTTCAGTTTATGCTGACCTATTTGTAGGTGCACATTTTCACAACACCCCCCACATTTCATGGAACCACCATTGGAAATCATG
Source organism: Picea sitchensis (assembly GCA_010110895.2). Lineage (NCBI taxonomy): Eukaryota > Viridiplantae > Streptophyta > Pinopsida > Pinales > Pinaceae > Picea > Picea sitchensis. Next base: position 14,871 of record SNQJ01S0070083.1, read on the forward strand.
ATTTGAAAATTGTTGACAACATGAATATAGTAATTGACCTCTTGAGCACGGAAACAATGAACAAAATTATGAGTGCTCCCATAATCAACTAGGATGATGACTTTCCATTGCTTATTGTAACCAATCAATGTGAGGGTTTGGGGAGAAAAAAAAATCAGTGATAACATTCATTGAAATCAGTGGTCAAATTCAGGAGGATCAATGGGTGGATAAATATTATCTACTTGGGGTATCTCAGCTTCAGGAGAGACCTCAAAATATTCATTAGAAATTACATCCTTTGAAATGGCCATAAATAGTTTCTGTTCTTTACACTTGTTCCCTAGAAATTATTTGTCATCACAATTATAGCAGAGACCCTTGAGTTGGGGTTCATCCATTTCCTCTCATGTTAATTTTTGGACCTTGAGAGGAGTGGCCCGAGGGGCACGTGTGGTGCGTTTAGGGTGGGGAACAAAGGTGGGTTTTTTTCTCTGGGCCAAGATGACTTGTTGTGACTCCTTGGCATGTTAGTTTCTTCCAACCAAGTCTGTGGGTGAGCCATTATGACTTGATCTTAGATTTCATCCTTGAGGCCACTGATAAAACATTCCCTAAAAAGAGCATATGTCATGCCCTTTGTTCGAAAATCCAAGCTCTCAAAGAAAAAAAAAACCTTCCACTGTTCTAGACCGTTTCAACTTGGTTAGACATCCTAAATGGTGGCTGTCTGTGTCAAAGAGTTCATATAACTCATCAAAAAACTGCGACCAAGAAACATACCCTTGACGTGGATTTCTATGCCATTTCCATCATTCCAGGTCCAAATAGATAATTCCATAAAAAATCTTGATCAACTCATCAATAATTCCATGCAGGGAGAAATAATGTTCCATTTGAGTGACTCATGCTGTTGGATCCAAGCCATCAATTTTTTTTTCCTCAACTCTGGGAAGATGCGCGTCACGAAGTAGGGAGATGGAATGAGAGTGCAGAGGCTGGTTGGAGTCAACATATTCATGATAAATATGTGGGTTGGAGGAGGAAGGACCTTGGAATTTGTTCATGAATTGTTGGAGAGTGAAATTGACTTCAACAATTTGGCTACCTAATTATTTCTGGATGTAGTCCATTTTGGCATGAATGGTAGGAATGTCCTTATTCGCTTGGGCCTGAAGGACAATAAGGTCAATATTCATTTTTTGATTGGTTTCTTCTTGGTGGGTGGGATCCATGAGGGAAAGAGGGGTGGGTCCATGGAAAAAAAGTAGATAAGTGATATATACCACTACAATTAGGGACACGGGAGAAAACCAATGGGATAAGTGGGAAACAAAGGTGTTGGGAAGGGTATGGGTCAACGAGGTAAAATAAGAAGTTAAAAATGATAGGTATCACAGTAATAAGGATGAAAAGAGGAATCCAATGAGATAGGTCTCAAATAAGGTTGCTGGACGGACCCAATTTTGTTTTTTTACTCCCGCGGAGTTATACTTCGACTTGAATAATACTATAATGTCAAAATGCCCAAATTCATAACAGAAAAAAATGTGTAGGAATTTCACAACTAGATTGAAAGAGGCAAGGTTATGCATCCAAAATATCCTTTCTTTTCCTTTTCAGAATATTCCCCCTGGTTAGGGTTTGTAGGGTGTCTATGGACAAGGGTTTTCCATGTGCTATAACTCTCTGATATATGTGCGAAGTCGAACAATAGTAGTTGGCCCAATATAACAGGGAACCAACTAAGGAGGATCGATCATACCCTTATCCATACTACCCGATTACCCAAGTACTAGAGAGTATCTTCCTGAGTTCTATTCTCGGTGGCACTACAACAATCAGGCGACCAATCGATTGATCTAGGGTTGGTTTCAGGAGAGCTAGGGGAATCCCTATATACCTGTTGGTGCGTGGGAGTGATGGATGTGTACATATTCTATCTGATGTGGTACTAATATGTTGGATATGTGTTATATTCTTTGTACGACTATAATAAGCGCCCTCAAACTTTTTTTCCTCGATTTTTATGTCCATTTTTGGGTGATTTTTCGTCACATGGTTTTTCGTCGATGGTTTTCTATTTCCAGTTAAGGAATTAGGGTTGTTGACTAATCTAGGCCATTGGATTAGGGTTTTGGATTCCATTGTCTCCTATATGTATATTGTATTGTAAACAATGTATGATGTGAACAAATATAGAATATGCTAGTTTTCCCGGCTTGGGTTTCCATGGGAAAAATCTTTGTGTAAAGTGTGTATTTACCATTGTAGATTTTTTGTTCTTTTATTGAAAATATGTTTGTAGTAAAATATTGTACAAGGTTAAAATCTACATACTCAAGAGGTACCAACATGGGTTACAAAGTTTTCCAACAAGGGAGAAACTTTTGGTTTCTAGGGAACCCTGTGAATCCGTTCGTATCCCCTGCATGTAGTCTTCTCCACCACAATTTTACTTTCTGAATGAAAAATATCTATGCTTTAAAGAAGCTGATAGTACACGTCTCTACCCTAGAATTGTTTTTTACCCACAATTCCTACCAAGGAAAGTGTTTTGATACCACTTGTAAAGTACCATATGTAATATAATATGCAGAAATAGGAATATTCAACAGATATCAGTGGAACAAAAAATATTGAGAAAAGCAACACCATAAATAATACTTTTATTCAAAGAAAACAATGTTCACTTGTTTCTTCGAGGGAGCAACCTCCAGTAGAATAGAGCTCTATTATAATAATTCTCAAGAAAATATTTCTCATGCCTCCTACTCTTATTTATACTAATTCTATCTTCTAAAGAACATTCTAGAGGAAGATCTTTCTAGAAGTGAAATCTTCTATTAGGTATTCTTACATTGACTTGTTCACAATATTAAATAGGCCTTACTAACTAGTGTCGGCCTTTATTACATGGAAAATATATTTAGGCCTTATTAATTAATGTCAACTTTTATTACATGGAAAATATATTATTCTATCTACATGAGGGGTTAGGTCCCTAACATAGTACCTCATGTTCAAGGTGTCAACTTAGATACCATACTGAGTGCTAGGAGTTGGTTTGACCACTGGTTTACCTAAGGGACGATATCTCGATACCCTGGTGGGATAGTACCTAGGATATTGGATATCAGAGGAGTACTATATGTTGGTCAAGAGTGGAAAGGGGCTGCAGGTTTGATGAACTGATGCCCCGATGGGCCGATCATCAGTATAGTGGAGACCAGAAGGATTGGGAGTACTCTTATATGCAGTGGGTCAACACCCTAGTGAGACGGTGAGTCAGTGCCACATCGATACCATGTCACCACCATTTGGAGGCATGGGGGGTTGTGTAGGTGACGTGGAGCCATATGGGTGCTGCATCATGATGAGGTGGCTTTTGGCCATTGAAGGCCTAAGAAACTTGGGAAGGCCATAAATTTTGATCCAACACTCGGATTTGAGCATAATTACAGGTTTTGGGAAGCTCTTGAAGAGCATAAGATGATGGTGCCCTCGAGAAGAGGCTTTGAGATGGTTAAGGATAAACAAAATTCTGATACCCCATCCCTTAAAAGGTACTTAGGGGTTTGGGTGTCTTACAATCATCTATTGAAAAATTAAATGGTTTATTTTTTATTACTTTGGTCGAAATGATCTATAGTTTCCTTTAGATTAAGACTTCAATGTCGTGTATTGAAAAATTAAACGGTTTGATTCTTATTACTTTGGTCAAAGCGACGTGAACAATTATTCTTGAGCTTTAATCATTTCTTTTTTAATTATAATATTGTACACAACTTATCTCCAGAAAGTTGAAGAAAAAACTTAAATTAATTTGAAAACTATAATTAAATTTACGTTGAAACTGTTATGAAATTGCAAATTTGAAAATATTGGAATTTTAACTATGTCTAGTTTGAGTCAAAACATTGTTTAAAAAATAAATCTAGAATCGAGTCACATTTTCAGAAAATCTAATTATAATCAATAAAAAAAATTATAATATGGAATTTGTTTTTAAAACTTTGTTTAAAGCGTGATATGTTTTTTATTTAATATCTTTAAACTTTAGGATAATTACGTTTCCATAAAATCCATTTAAAACTAATAAAAACAATTATAGTACATATTTTGTTTAAGACTTGATTTATTTGTTGTTAGATATTTTTGAAATTTAAGATTAGAGTTTATGTGTTTGTCCATAAATTATAGGTTTGTGTAAATTATAAGTTAATTGATTGATCTAGAGTTTTAGTTTTTATCAAGTTGTTGATTCAATTTCTATATCTTTTTCTTCATCTAGATATTCTTAAAATGATTGCAAACTTATTTTTAATGTTTGCAAACTTATTTGTAATGCACATACATTTTAAGAAGGCGAGATGATTGGAAAAATAATTTGTTTCCATGATTATAACTCACTTATTTTTGAAACAACACATATGGAAACACTCCAACATGGGCAAAAGAGAAATACATATACATAGCATATAAAGTATTTTCGATATATGATTGTACATTTTCTTTCGTCTCTACATTGAATTACAAAGAAAATACAGTTTGCTCGTGCAAAGCTAGAGAAATTTTCCTTTTTATGAAAAACTTGAAAAAAAAAATGGAAGACCCAAAAATTGTGGCAGTGATAGAAAGGATGATAAATGATGCAATAGAATAGACCCCCTCCCAAATCAAATTCAAAATATCTAACCTTCCAGAAGACAGACGTGGCCAAGAGGAAACAACATGATTTGTTGCGATATTTGCTGTTTTGAGTGATCTTAGCGATATTATGAGGATAGATTTGATATGGAGTGATTCAATCCCCTTATTGATCCTTTTAATATTCATTTTTATGAATGTAATCATGGGGGAACGAGTGAAATGAAGCAAAACATTATGTAAACCAGGCGAGAGTGGCAGGGGCCTAATAAGTTCCCTTAGTGTGTATTTGAGCTTGATATTAATATAAATCTATGCATTTTTTGTATCTTGAGTGTTATTTATATGTGGTGAATCTGTGTGTAAATATGTGTGTATAAACCCTATTGAATTAATATGCTTGAATGTGTGTGTGAGGAGAGAGGTCATGAATGAGAGCACAAAGAGTTGCAGGTCTGAACTTTTGATAAGGTGTAGGAAGAAGATCGACAATCGATCACTGAAAGGATCGATGAAGATCTAGATATTGAATGAGATCATATGAGGAAGAAAGGATATATGACCATTCGTTTATGTGGGGAATCGACGACTCACAATTATCTATCGAGACCCCAGTGTACCAGCCCCAATGCATTGTCAAATTAACTGCAAGTGTTCTCTTGATGCCAACATCCTGACATCCTGACACTGTCGATATCGTGGTTCCAAGCCAAGGTTTCATTTTATCGGTTGATCAGCCCCAAGACATATCACTATCCAACAACAAGGTGGTTCCAATCTCCGAAACCCCGATACGATAACATGCCAATCACATGGTTCTGATATATCAGATCAGAACATAACATTGGGTAGGATGTATATTGTTATGGTCGGTAAGGAGTTGTTGATCCAGTTCTTAGTTGACGTCATGCACTTGAGGTGGATATATATCCATGCATCAAATGGAGATATCAACGGTCCTTAATCATTGCGCATGGGTGTAAGTATTCTGAATTTTAAAGAGGAGTGACCCCCCCATAATTAGATCACATGGTGAAAATGGAGGGACACATGTCATGATCGTGTGATTGCGGGTAGTCTCGAAGTGGATTTGAAAATGACTAGTTGACCCCCCCAAAAGACTACAAGTTAAAACCGCTATTCCACGTGGTAAACTTCCATCGTTGTTAAGACCAAGGTCATAACTTTTGGTTCCAGGGATAAAGTATTGGGTGCCAATGTTAAAGGAGCTGACAACTGGAAGTTAGCTTCTGGTGTTAATGTGAAGGGTCTTGGATTTGAGCCTTCAACATCGATTTGGATAGGACGGGACGAGGTGTTGGGAGGGAGCACAAGATTTGCATGAGATGGGTGCACGAGAAGGGTGGAGTTCCTATGAACTTCACGATTGTCTAGTGTGAAGAAGAACACCATTAAAATCCAGGGTGTCGAATAGAAGGAGATTGCCAGTGTTTATTGCTGGTATGGACATGACCATTCCATTTCATGGGTCCATAACACACAGGTATGAGGATCAAACACATAGATAAATTGATCTTCATGACTCCCAGAATTGGTCTTCATCAATAAACACAACGCACATCATTCACAATTACATGTGGATCTCTATGTTGTTGGAAAGATACAATCAAGAATCTTATGGGCTCTAGAAAAGTGCATAGTGTGGTGAACAATGTTGCTGTAAATTGTTGTACGAGGAAAATAATATTACAGAGCGATATGGTGTGATGATCAAAAAAATTCATTACAAATTACAAAAATATGAAACCAACAATGATCAAATCCATTAAATTTAGGAATTTGAAGATCAATTGAAGAAAATAAATAGCTTCCACATTGCGCCATTGGTAGTTACATATCTATTCCAATGGGACCAACATAATGTTGATTTAGTGGTCCTAGAATTTGGTGTCTGGAAAATAGTATTTGTAGAAGCTATATCATTTATCAACCCCTGGTCAAATGTTAATTTAAGTGGGGCTATCTAAATTTGACATGATACATGCCTCAACAACAAGGAAAAATGTACAAAGGAGCAGTAATCATGTACTCACTCACTAACCAAGTTTCAACTAATCATAGTCCATGTTTCATATTACACTTAAAAGCATTGAAATGCATGAATTTACAAAACCTTGACACTCAAAATTATAAAATACAACACTACGGAAATTACCAACATTTCTCACACCTAGATCTATCAACAAATGATCTAAGGACATGGTTAAAATGCAATATGAAATTTCAAAATGCAATGAGGAAAACTAGAACCCAATGAAGTTTTCAATACAAAATATGAAGATGAGAAAACCGAAGCCAAATATCTACTTTACAAGGGGCATGATTTAAGCATTCCAAATTAATCCATAAATGACACAAAATAATACCTAGGATTCTTATCAAGGATATGAATATAAAGAAGTTTAAACTACTTAACTTAAAACTTTGCCCATAAATAAAAATCAAGCCATATGAACAAGAAATTAAAATATAATAATTTTTAACATAAGAAAAAATGTAAACCTAAATAACAAGGAGTTTTGCAGTCTCGAGGATTAGCCCAGTCATGAGCTAGATGTGATATCTTTCCCCCAAACTTGGGGAGGTCACAGGTTTGACTCTCTTGATCCACTCCGAATTATGAAAAATAAAAAGTTAAAACCCTAATAAGTTTCAACATGCAAAAGAAATTAAATTGAGATACCAAGAATTATTCTAACAAAAATATGAAAAATAAAAACTCAAACCCAATAATTTAAGCTTTCAGAACCGACAAACAGAAAGATTCACCAAATGGCCTAAGAAATCTCAAAAACATAAAAAATAAAAAATAAAAAGTTTCAATATGAAAAAGACATTAAACCTAGATATAAATAATTTTTCTAACAAAATAAAACTCAAACCCAAACATTTGGTGCCAAACATGCTATAATTTAGGCTTTTAGAATCACTCAATTAGAAACATTCTTAAAATCATCCAAAAATTCTTAATTTTGAACAATATGGAAAATTAATTTTTAAAAAATTACACATTTGCAGTTGTTGTAGCAACCACTAGAGATTTGTCATTGTGGTGTTCAAATATTCTCTTATAATAAAATACTCCACAATTTTTTTCTATCCATGTGTATTTGGATTGCCTGCAATATGTTTGACGAAATGTCAAGTTTAATAGAATGATTGCAAAGTATTTGCAGAAAAATGGCAACCATGAACAACATAATTGCATGGGATATTATAATATCCCAGCCTAGCTGACTTGGGGATATGATAGGGAAAAATATTAAAACCAAATATTTATTCAAATATCAATGTATCCTCGAATATTTAAATATCATAGTGAGGAAGAGCAATGAAACAAAATCAATTTGCATAGATTATCAACTACTCAACAATGTGACCATTATACACAAAAAGACCCTACAAATAGATACTTCATCTCATATGGAAATATTCTTGGATTGTATCAAAGGGGCTATAGAGTTTTTAAAGATTGATTTAAGTGAGTTCACTAATTTTAGAATTCAACACTATCAAATGATAAATCCACACCCATCACTAGTTTTTGGAAAATCAACTTTTGCAACAAAGGATGGAGACAAAAAAACATTTGTTGATGCACTTTGGATCCAAAAAATATCCAACCTATTGAATAATTTGACGAATAATATCTGGGGACATATTTATGAAAATTTGTAAAAGCATTCATAAATGACTGTATGATTTTTCCATTAAAAAGGTAGACCACTTAGACAATGAGGTATCACCAGAAAAAAACTATGCATTCCTACAAAAAATTATGTTATGAGATTTATTTGACATTATTATCCTTTTAATGGTCATATGACAGATATTGCAAAAAAATATCAAAAATTAAACAAATCACCTAATCCTAGACATAAATACATGAAATAAGACATGATTTAAATTGACAGCAACACATTAGGCTAGATCTTTTTACAAAATACGACATGATTTAAATTGACAGAAACACGTTAGGCTAGATTTTTTTACAAAACAAGACATGAATTTTTTAGTATCCCAAATAAAAAAGTATCCGACAAAATCACTTACGATTTTCCAGCAAAATTATATGAAGAATAGAGAACCTAAATTAGAACAAACATTCACATTGTGAAACAAGACATGGTATAATATTTTTGAATCAACCTTTATAAAAATGTCCTTGAAATGCCATTGGAAATTTCAAGCAAGGAAAAAAACAGAGACACATGAGATTATTGATATGGACCAAAATGATATGATACATATATGCCTCTATAGTAAGTTAACTTGTAGTTAAGGACATCACTTAGAGAGCAAGCACAAGGTAGAGAGTGCATGCTTTTTTGATGACTGGCAAGAATTAAGAAGCCACAAACCCCATTATTTTTTTGGGTTGCGGCACAGTGTGTGTTTCCACACTCCAACAAAAGAAACAAAAGTTTCAATTGGCTATTTATATTCTACACATTGTTCTTGAATTGTTGTAGGGGCATGGCTGTAATTGGCTATTTCTATGCTACACAATGTTCTTGAATTGTTGCAGAGACAAGCCTGAATCAAATTGGATTTTTTTCCATACGTGTTCATTGCACCAAAAAAAAGCACGTAAGGTGAAAGATAAGCTATGAGCATTTCCATTGCACTTATGAATAATCAAAACAAATCAGTTATTTAATAAGTAAAATCATTTTTCAACTTTTCATAATACCTTTTTTATTTTTATTTTTTAATCCGAGATGTAAGATCACGTTCTCTTCGTTCAATGTGAATCTATTATGAACTCGAAGGTCACGTAGCATGTAGACAATGGCTGGTTTTTTGTGTAGATATATCTCATATGGAATGTCTATTAGTCTAGGGAGCAGATCGTGTGGAAGAGGCTATTTGATAGTGCACTGTACAATATTTTTGTCAATGGTGCGGATAATAGCATTGAGGTAGTGTTTATATGTGAAATGGTGTCTTTGATTACATTTAAGACAATCGATCATTGCATCTTTTATCAGTGAAGATGCCCTTGTAGGAGAGTTGCAAAATGTACAAACATTCTCGAACAATGTTGAATATGCATTTGCTATTGTTAGTGCACCTTCAACCTATATACACATTGCAAAAGGGAATTGGCTAAAAAATGTATATACATGTATATAAGTTTAAATTTTGTTGTATATGAAGTTTTTAGATGAAGTTGTACATGTATACTTACAACATTTGCTAAACTAGTTAGTTTTTTCAGATCCTCTATTGCTTCTGTTTTGAATTATGTTATGACTGTTGTTTGTGTTGTGCAGAATAAATTCTCTTTTAAATATTTGCTGTTGCTTGTATTTTTAATCAACATCATGGAGAATTTTCCTATTTGCAATTGTTGTTCCAATGAAATAAAAAAATGTTTGTATGTTTCAAACAATTGAAGCTGTCGCATGGAATATTATAATTGTTATTTCATTGAATTTAATATATATTAGCAAATAAAAGTTACATGAATGAACATTGGAAGTTGTTGTAGAGGCTACTCGACTCTGTTGACTAGATCCAATAGTCGAGTAAGAGTTAGTCGGTTGACTGTCGAAGTCGAAACCATAAGTCGGTTGAGGGTTCTGTTAACCGACCAACCCAAAAAATTAAGTAGTTACAATTTCCTCGTAACTCATGTAGGTATAAATAAACAAGCATGTACCATAGAAGAGGGTATCCATTGTGTTGTATTGATTCATCTATTTAATAAAGGATGTTATTTGGGCTTCCACTACTTTGTGTATGTCTCTGTTTATATGTATGTATATGTGATTCTATGATTTCTTATGTACTAAATTGTTGCTAACACTCCCCTTCTTTTCCCTAGATTACAACATTGGTTTCGTTGCTCGTAGTTCTGAACCCGGGCATGTAGAAGATCACATAGATGATAACTTTACAAGACATACGCGAATGGTGAGAGCAAAAAATTGAAAATTACATTAGGAATTATGTAAGAAGAAACAACCTATCGCTAGGAGAAGCACGATCATGATTTTTCTCGGAGACCCACAAAATATTTCTAGAAGCTATCCCATAATCCTTGTTCGAGTACATAAAAAAATATGGTAATGCGTAAATTGACGTCCGACGAAAAATTAACCCTCAAGCTTACAAACGAGGGTCGAACGAATCTGCATGAGTGGGTTGAAAGAATCGTCGAATATTACATAAAAAAACAATCTATTTAGGATCAAACATCCCTTGATACAATAAAATACAAGTTCTACACGTAGCTACACGATGGATTTCTGTGCATAATTCCCAGTTTGCTTCATAAAATTTTTCTCGACAAAGGTGTAAGTGGCATTGTTAAATTACGACCTCGACTTGGTACACCACCAAAAAATAGTCACTGGGAAGAGAGAGATGAAAAGTGGGCTGAATTCCTAGAAGCAATGTACAAAGATACAAAACAAGCGTGCAACTACTTTTTGAGCAAATAAACATGACCATCTTCACTAAATCCAAGTAAGTCAAGGCAACGATCAGGGGTTGACTCATTCATGAGATGCCATAAGAAAATAGCATATCAATGTTTGTTCGAATGGAGCATAAATGTCTTTGAGAGGAAAGAAAATTTACAAACAAACGCCCGACATCCAAAAATTGGAGCAGGACAAGAGACAAAAGAAAAGAGAGGAGATTTGTAACCTATGGACTAGTTGAAAGTTGAATGGAAAATTGGTCAGAGAAGATAATCCTGAGAGAGTGCGTGAGCAACAAGAGTTTGAAATAAATCGACCAGATCTGACAATAGCAACAACCATGACGATACCCGATATAAGTAATGAAGCACAATTGATAGAGTCTAGCATGAGAACCCATCAACTAAAAACCAAGACAAAAGCATGATTACGGAGATTTAGGACCAATGATATGCACTCCTCCTGTTCAAGAAACCGACCCTTTAATTAGAGAATTCATTCAACAAAGACTTCATATCAATGAGCAATCTACAAGATTATGGTATATAACTGATAAGCATGGAAAGTTACACAACACACTCATTGTCAAGACATAAAGAAATGAAGTCGATAAAATGCTCATTCACATCAAGGATCTGATGGACATTCCCCCCCCTCCAAATCTCATATCAAGAGAAAAAAATCTAATAGATTATAGTTGTGAAATGACACATCCAAAAGAATGACGTATCATTGAATATAAAGACCAAAGTTATCAAAATGAAGAAGTAACTCATAGTGAAAACAAGAAAAACATACTTTTAACATACCATCACTCAGAAGACCGACTGACATACAAGTCAAAATCATAAAAACCAACTAAGAACCCAACATCCTAGTAAAAAATTGTGATAAGTAGAGGATCACAAAAATCTAGTGTTCTAAAAAAAGCATCCATGGGACTCAATAATATTCCCCTTTATGAAGGAGACGAGGATCCAAGAAGACATTGGTTTGTATGCGAAAAATTATGGGATGCAACAAACATATCATATGAAGATAAGCACAATTTGGTGCCGCTCTTTGACATCATGCTCTAACATGGTTCATGAATTTAACATAAAATTAGAACTGATCAAAATCAGAAATAAAGAGCATTTTTTTTTATCATTTTTCAAGGTCCAAGATGTTACACACTTGGCCGCACAAAAACTGAAAGAAATAAAGCAATGACCAAGCGAGTTGGTCCACGGATATGATAAAATATTCAAAGAGCTACTTATCCAAATACCATCATCAATCAATTAAAGTATACTAGTACAATGGTACGTAGACAGATTGCTACAACGAATCAAAAATCCATTACGACTCTATGAGATAACCTCATGTGAAGACACATTAAATAAAGCACAACGTGTTGATTTGGACAATGACGACCCATCGATTTCCTCATCGACACAAAAGGCTAGAAGAAAAAATAGAACATCTACAACAAACCATTAAAAATATATCCTTAAGAAGAAGTGAGGTGTGGTGTACAACAAGCTACAAAGATGGTCATACAAAAGATACTTGTAGTCTTAACAATCAAGTATCAGGAGCAACGGATGCACAACGAGTGCAAGCGGAAACATATTGTAACATATGTGAAACTCTAACCGAACATACTATACAAGATTGTCCACACAACTTGAAAAATACCAAGTGGTGCCATATTGTGAAATTCACAACCACATAACATCAGAATGATGAATACATGCATGAAATAGAAATGTAAACACAATATATCACACTGAAGAAAGTGACCAAAATAATGACTACGAGAGAAGAACTGATTACTGTGGTTGAGGTGGTCGCGGTCGAGCCAGTTTCCAAGGTCAGGGTCGAGGTCGAGGTCGACCTTACTGCTACAATTGTTGGAAAGACTACCACATTAGCCCCGCTACCCAATAAAATATTGTGTTGAATTGAAATTTTGTGCCATTTGTGGCATCGACGATCATTCACTAGAAGACTGTCCAATAACACTTGATAATATCATGACCAAAAGGAACGTAAACCTCCTACACCCATTCTCCAAAGAAGAAGTGTTAAATTCAAAGAACTTACATGTCGTTACTAGATTGTGCAAACAACAGGATAATATCCCCATACAAGATCAACAACCAGGGAAATCTAGTAAGTTTCCAAACATATACAAAGAAGAACAAATTATGAGGGAAGCACTTAAATTCTTCAAAAATTCTAATCAAGACCAACAAAAAAAAAGAAGACCAAAAAAATACATTGTACAAGAATTATTACAACTCTTAAAAGAAAAGCACTCAATCGGTCGATTGCTGGATCTGCTTAATATACTAAGAGAGTATAAATAAGGAAAAATACCATCAAAGGGCGTCATACAACTTTCTTATAAGAATAAATATTATGACCCATGGGTCAAATTGGAAATTAATGGGGTATTGATTAACCAAGAAGTCATTGACTTTGGATCACAAGTAAATATCCTACCTCGGGATATGTGGATATGGCTGGGTCAACCTTCATTAGCAACAACACTAAATTACCTAAAGTTGATAGATCAAATATTAATAGAGCATATTGGTATAATCCGAAACGTTGAAACTTATATTATGGATATACCGACATCAGTCGAATTCAAAGTAATCGACTTAGTCGAGTTAATTCCAGTATATGAAACATTTGTCGGTCGGACATGGGGATGACAAATGAAAACAAATATCTCGCTCAAAAAGGACATAATCAAGTTAAAAGGGAATGGAAGAAAAATAATCATTTCTCTAGACCCTTATGAAGGGAAACCTTTGAGTGAATCATTGGACGAAGATCATGAAGCATGATGTTTGTACCAAATAATCAATGAACAAAGAGATTACGATGTGTTATCACATATAGCTGTCAAGGGAAGCAGGTCGTCCAAGTTTGTGGACTGCACAGGAAGCGTCCAAGCGCAACATTCAAAAGCAGTCCATTTCGGGATGAAATACAGGCAAGCCGACAAGTTCATTTTTCAACGGCGGAGATCCCCTATGAAGTTCAGATTAGCGGACCCCAAGCATTCAAAATTATAAAGTTGCGTGAGGTTTAGTGCTAGACAGAAGCCCCAAAATTAAAGATCAAGTGCCACATGTCCTCATCCAACAGATGAGCACGATTTACTTCGGATTTTAGGTTTCTCATCTCGATTTCCTCCGAAGTGCATTCCTGCAGAGTGAAAATATCTCTGCCGTGTGTCCTCCCAGATATAGCGGCTTAGATTGGCTCCAGACTCCAAAGATTCAAGGTTTTCTCTCCCTCCTCGTTTGCAAATTCCCGAAGTGTTTCTGCTGTGGAGTCTCAAATATTTTTCCACATGTCCTTTGGACGCTGACACGTGGCACTCAGTCTAGGCACCTCGGGGCATATCATCCGCTTGTTTCCATGTGACGTGTGTCACCCTCCTTTCTGCGACACATCAACACAGTGACGTTAGGCCACCACGTCGACATCAGGAGATCGTCCTCCATGAGGTGTTATTGTTCAACGTCAAAAGTCCCCGAGCGCCAAAAGTAGCGCCATCTCTAAGCACAATTAGAATGATCCTAAAGTTGGAAGGCAAATAAACTTTAGCGGGGGCACTAAATTGGTAGGGCTTTCCATATTGTAGACCAGGACTGGATCGACAACCACACTTCATTGTGGGGATGGAACATGCTCGAATGATAAAATTCTTGAGCGGTCTCGCAATTGAAACCATGGTATAGCGAAATAACTACGTGGTAGAATGTGGTGAATTGCAGGCTCAAAAGCGGTGTGCATCCAAATCACTTATGAAGGCCCCACAATCACATGCTTATATAACGACAAATTCGAGAATAGCACGTGGCCGCCCCCTAGGTGTTAAGTCGCACTCCAATCTCGAGGAGGATTCAGTTAATGAAAAAGGACTGGTAGTTGAAGCCTCAACTCATTCCATAAGTAGAGGGCGTGAAATCTCTAGCCAAGGAGATAGAATTATCAGCCCGAGGTACCACGATGGACGATTTCTTCTTGCAGGCCCATGCTAATCTGAACTTGCATCTGAAAGGAGGAAACACTCATAGTCTAATAGAAGGATGCACAGACAGAATCTTTGAATGGAATGTCCAGGTCACATTCCTGGTAGTTGTGGACTGATTTGATTATAAATAGATCAGTTTAGATTTTGTAAAGGAGAGGGGTTCACAGGCTAGAGAGACGAAAGATTTTTATGAGCAGGGCTCTATATTTTTAGTTTGTAAGCCTAAGGGATTGGATTATAAATATTATGTTATTGAAGATTCCTTTGAATTGTTTTTATCAGACCATCTTCTTAGTTTACACGCCGTTCTGTTTCTTCTTGTCTAGATGTAATCTCTCTAATTTATGGATTCTTGACGCGATGGAGGATTTGTTGTCATCGTGCCCATATTTCATGGTTCATCATATATTTTTTGTTTTTATTCTTGTCTAGATGTAATCTCTCTGATTTATGGATTCCTGAGGCGATGGAGGATCTGTTTTCATCATGCCCATCTTTCATGGTTCATCAAATATTTTCTATTTTTCTTCTTGTCTAGATGTATCATCTCTCTGATCTATGGATTCTTGAGGTGGTAGAGGATATGATGTCATCTTTTCCATCTTTCATAGTTCATCACTCAGACATTTTCTGTCTTCTTTCTCCTCATCACCACATAAATCCTTTGTATGATAGGCAATTTAAATGCCTTCATTATTCACAATGCTTATGACTCCATAGCCCAATGGTCCCAAACTGATTTGTAGTTACTTCTGTTATCTTTTCCTCTCCTTGCAGTCTCACGGATCCACCTACTCAAACCATTTTAATCCATTTACCTTTTTTGATGGGTACTGGGCTTATCCTCTTGCAGTCTGAGGGTGACTCTAAGTGCTAACATTCATGGCACCATTTCCAGGGATGGGAGTGAAGATATCTTCCCTGGAAGAATGACAATGAAAAGATCCAGTTTTAGATGGTGAACTAAAGCTGGACACATTATTCTAACTGCTCATCTTTCACCATGGTGACTCCATTGTTCGAAAATCTATTGGCGACTCCATTGGTTTGAAATGGACAATATTTT
Organism: Picea sitchensis; assembly: GCA_010110895.2. Taxonomy (NCBI): domain Eukaryota; kingdom Viridiplantae; phylum Streptophyta; class Pinopsida; order Pinales; family Pinaceae; genus Picea; species Picea sitchensis. Next base: position 31,057 of record SNQJ01S0070083.1, read on the forward strand.
AGCTCAGAGGTATGCTTTCTGTGACTTTTTAGAGATGGTTGGTTTCCATATTCCAGTGCCTAGTAGAGATGAATGGGAAAGTAGCCTTCCTAAATTTCAAGGAGAAGAGTGGGAGGAACCAACTGAACACTTGCCGAGTTTTCATGATTTTATTCATCAACCTTGTATCATGCATGGAGATGTTCAGATAAATATTTTCAGGTATTCATTAGAGGGGATTGCTCGCGATTGGTGTAGATCTCTCCCAGTTGCAAGTATCATCTCTTTGACAGACTTTCATGCAGCTTTCAATTCCGTTTGTAAAGAATATTTTCTAGATGAACATCTTTTTGAGGGATGTTGTAATGAGTTTTCTTTACTCCATAAAGATTTTGCTAGTCATGAAAGCCCGATTTGTGATGAAGCATTTATTGTAGAAGAAAACATTTATCACGAAGATCAAGAGGTGTTGAATGATATTCATTATGTTAACAATAACACATAAAAATATGGAATCATATCAGATGTATCTGTTGTTTTAAATGTTCATGAAAATCAACATGTCTCTTTTGAATATTCTGATGACGAAGAGCAAGTGTATTATGTAGTAGATATTTCTCCTGACTACGAAGCTGAGATAGATGATAAGCTAGTTAAAACAACTAGGGAACATTTCTCTCTATTTTTTCCTAGATTTTCAGAATTGAAGGAATATGTTTTTTGCTTCTCTTATGGAGAAAATGCAGAGGATATTCCTGTCCTTGAAGCAAATTTTTTTGGCAGCCCTGCTTATGATGAAGAAGTTGTTTCAAATGCTGACCAAAAACAACCAATTTTTGATGAATATCCCAGTGAATATGATGAAGAGCAGATCTTTTTCATGGCTCCTTTGGAACCTTGTAGCATGGTTCATGTGTATGATAATTATGAATCTAATCCCTGGGAGAGCCACGAAGGAGAAAAGGAAGGGATGAATGTACAACTCGTCTCATGTCCAACACTAGTAAATGAGAAAATATCACCTGGGATTAGCCAACCTGCATCAATCCTTTACCCACATGTACATGCTGAGAACATCAAACAACATGTAAGCAATCATGCAATGAAGGAGATAATTTCTTACCAGTTTAGCACGCCTTATTATATATTTTATGACCCTGTAGGGTTATATATGGAGTTGAGTTTTCCAAAAGAATTGGAGCCTGCAAAATTATTCATCTTATCATCATTTTGGGGTATGGTCAGTGTTCCAAAACATGTTTTCGTTCTGCTGTCATACTTCCCTTACCTTTTGTGGATAATTTGCAGTGAAAAGGAGAATTATGTTACAAAGAAATTTGGGTGGCTATGGTGGAAGTTTGCTTTCACCTAACACATTTTAAAAAATCAATTAGTATAGGATTGTACATAAATAAGCTCCTTTTGTAGCACATGTGTTTGTTTTATTTTAGTAGAATAGTGTACATATCATCCTGCTATCTTTAGCAAAATGAATTTGAGCTCGACTCCACAAACCATTAGCTAAGGCACTGGAACTTCACGTTCTTGGCAGATCGCAGGGAGCATGCCATCCCCCATGGAGCCAAATATTATCGCATATAGTTGTCAAGGGAAGCAGGTCGTCCAAGTCTGTGGTCTGCACATGAAGCGTCCATGCGCAACGTTCAAAAGCCATCCATTTTGGGCTGAAATACAGGCAAGCGGATAGGTTCATTTTTCAATGATGAAGATCCCCTGTGAAGTTTATATTAGTGGCCCCCAGACATTCATAATTATAAATTTGCGTGAGGTTTAACGCCAGAAAAAATCCCCAGAATTAAAGATCAAGCACCACGTGTCCTCCTCCAACGGATGGGCACGATTTACTTCGGATTTTGGGTTTCATTAGTTTTGGAGTTATCCTCTCGATTCCCTATGAAGTGCATTCTTGCAGAGTGCACAGATCTCTATCACGTGTCCTACCAGAACTAGCGGCTCAGATCTTCTTTGGTCTCCGGAGCTTCGACGTTTTCTCTCCCTCCTCGTTTGCAAATTCCCGAAGTGTTTCTGCTGCTGAGTCTTAGATCTTTCACCACCTGTCCTTTGGATCCTGACACGTGGCACTCAGTCCAGGCACCTCGGGGCATATCATCCGCTTATTTCCAAGTGACGTGTGTCACCCTCCTTTCCACGACACATCAACACAGTGACGTCAAGCCACCACGTCAACATCGTCCTCCAGGAGGTGTTATTGTTCAACATCAAAAGTCCCCGAGCGCCAAAAGTAGCGCCATCTCTAAGCGCAGTTAGAATGATCCTAAAGTTGGTAGGGGGATAAACTTTAGCGGGGGCGCTAAATTGGCAGGGTTGCCCAGATCACAGATCATGACCAGATCGACAACCACACTTCATTGTGGGAAAGAAATATGCTCGAACTATAAAATTCTTGAGTGGTCCCGCAATTGAAACCATGGTATAGCAAAAGAACTACATGGCAGAAGGTGGTGAATTGTGAGCTCAAAAGCGGTGTGCATCCAAAACTCTTATGACTGCCCCGCAGTCACGTTCTTATATAATGAAAAATTCGAGAGCAACATGTGGCCTTCCCCTAGGCGTTAAGCCGTGCTTCAATCCCAAGGAGGATTCAATTATTGAAAAAGGACTGGTAGTTGAAGCCTCAACTCAGTCCATAAGTAGAGGGCATGAAATCTCTGGCCGAGGAGACATAAATGTTAGCCCGAGGTAACACAATGGACGATTTATTCTTCCAGTCCCATGCTGATATGAACTTCCGTCTAACAAGAAGAAACACTCACAGTATGACAGAAGGATGTGCAAACAAAAGCTTTGAATGGGATGGCCGGATCACACTCCTCAGAGTTGTGGACTGATATGATTATAAATAGATCAGTTTATATTTTGTAAAGGAGAGGGGTTCAAAGGCTGGAGAGACGAGATATTTTTATGAGAAGGGCTCTGTATTTTTAGTTTGTAAGCATGAGGGCTTGGATTGTAGATATTATGTTACCTTTGAATTGTTTTTATCATACCAACTTCTTAGTTTACATGCTGTTCTATTTCTTCTTGTCTGGATGTAATCTCTCTGATTTATGGATTCCTGAGGCAATGGAGGATATGTTTTCATCATGCCCATCTTTCATGGTTCATCAAATATTTTCTGTTTTTCTTCTTGTCTGGATGTAATCTCTCTGATTTATGGATTCCTGAGGCGATGGAGGATTTGTTGTCATCATGCCCATCTTTCATGGTTCATCAGATATTTTCTGTTTTTCTTCTTGTCTGGATGTAACATCTCTTTGATCTATGGATTCCTGAGGTGGTAGAGGATCTGCTGTCATCTTGCCCATCTTTCATGGTTCATTAGTCATAAATTTTTTGTCTTCTTTCTCCTCATCACCACATAAATCCTTTGTCTAATAGGTAGTTTAAATGCCTTCATTATTCATGATGCTTATGACTCCATATCCCAATGGTCCCAAACTGATATGTGGTTACTTCTGTTATCTTTTCCTCTCCCTGCAGTCTCACTGATCCACCTAATCAAACCATTTTAATCCATTTACCTTTTTTGATGGGTACTGGGATTATCCTCTTGCAGTCTGAGGGTGACTATCAGTGCTAACACGTTGAACCAACCGTGCAAGGATAAATCTTAGTAGAATATCCCATGTGGGTCAGACACAATTCCGACTCAGCTCTATATAACTGACATATAAAAAATTATGAAGCGCACTCAAAATGTTGCTGGACCATTGAAGCCATCCCAATTAAACATTCCAGAGCATGCTATTCAATTCAAATAGTACCTATAGTGTATAAAAAGAGACTTACACAAACTCCTACACTTATTCTATTCGATAACACGATGAAAAATATGCTACACTACAATGAACGAAACATTCCGTCAACACATGTCGAGGAATTTTCTAAATCTATCAAAGAACAAGGTAGAACTCAAATCCTGGTGGAAACCTTCACATGCCAAGCTGCAATATGGTGGGAAACACATTCCCCATGACTACAAACACATACAACTGTATCAACTTACTTTGTAGAACGTTGTGGAGAAAATAAACTATCCAAAGCAGCTGACATCCATATCTTCAAGGTTGGGTATGACCCAGTCGAACATATCCACCATTGTAAGAATGAATGGTGAAGAATAGGATATAGAGATGAAAGGGTATGGCCACACATGTTTTCAAACACACTATATGAAATACCAAATAAATGGTACAAAATAGAAGAAGCATGTGGCCATACTCTCAATTGGTTTGACATTAAAGAAAATTTTATCAAAGACTTCGAATTTATTCCGGAGGAAGAACATCTAAAAGAAACAACACAACAAATTAAAATATTCCTAGAAAAACCTACACCAACTATACAAAAGGAAAAACACAAGATGATGGTTGATGAAGGATCGACATCGTCTTGCCACCTTGTTTCAACAACACAAAGAATCGATATGGAAAATACAACATGTCCTTGCTAGAGCTTTCTATGGAAAAATAACCACCCAACGATGCAAAATCATGTAAAATCAATATTAAAAATATCTAAGGAAGAAAAGGAGGAAATTGAACAACCCGAATTTTTGATGAGCTTCACTAAAATCGAAGAAGGAGATCGACATCTGGAAAAGAAAAACCACCAGAGTGGATGAATGCTGAAGTAAAGACAAAAGAGTTCAATATATCAAATGGCGATAAAAAAAAAATGGCATGAGTAGGAAACTATTGGATGAAGAAGGAGACAACCGACATAGTAGACAACCGACATAGTAGACTTACTCTAAGAATATCAATATGTATTTACATGAGACTATAAATATCTAAAAGGACTTGTAGAAGAAATGGGAGAAATGAAAATTGAACTCATTCTGAGAGTAAATCCAATAAAAAAGTGACCTTACAAATTAGCTCACAAATGCAATCCCATCGTCTAGAAGGAAATTGAAGGAATGTTATCAACAAACATCATATGTCCAATCGACAAAGAAGAATGGGCAAGTCCTATGGTGGTTCAACCGAAGAAGCATGACTCTAAAAAGTTTAGAATTTGTGTTGATTTCAGAGGTCTCAACAAACTAACTTTAATGGATTCGTTCCCCACTCCATTCGTCGACAAAATAATTAATGAAGTTGTAGGTCATGAATGCTACTCATTCACCGATGGATTTTCGGGATACAATCAAGTGACTATATCCAAATAAGATCAACCTAAGATGACATTTGTATATGAATTTGGCTCCTTCTCCTATAGAGTAATGCCATTTTGGCTAAAGAATGCCCCAACAATATTTTCAAGAATGTTAGTAAAAGCATTTCAAGAATACATCTACAAGAAAATGGTTTTCTTCTTCGACTATTGGACTATATACAACCTATTAAAAAACCACATAGAATGGTTCAAATTAATGCTAGAGTGATGTAGACAAATACAATTGTCTCTCAAGATTAAGAAGTGCATATTTTCCACACCAATTGGCATTCTCTTAGGCCACATGGTATGTAAGGATGGTGTAAAATTTGACAATGCAAAAATCAAAATCATCCTCGAATTGAAGCCACCTGTAAATAAAAAACAAATTAAAATATTCCTCGGACATACTGGGTATTACCAAAAAATTATACACCACTAGTCAAATATCACTTTCCCAATGGATGAACTACATAAATAAATTGAGTTTAGATGGAGTCAAGACTGCCAAGAGTCATTTTAAATTTTAAAGATGAAACAGGTCGAAGCCTCCATACTAAAATTCCCCGATTGGTTGAGAAGGTTTCATGTCCATGTCGATGCTCCAAATGTCACTGTTAGGTCATTTCTAGTGCAACCATACAACAACATAATTGACCACTCGAACACGTATGCCAGTTGAAAGTTGAATAAATAAGAAACAAATTACTCGACCCTCGACCAAAGAAAGGGAAGACTTTCGATGATATTCACTTTGAAGAAATTCCAACATTGCTTACTGGTGAACCCATTCAAATTATTTATAGATCATCATGAATTAAAATATTTAGTCAATAAACCTGCTCATCAAGGAAAAATCTACCATGGGTTATTACTTTTCCAAGAATTTGAGTTCGACATAATTTTCTGACCTTGGAAAATGAACATTAGGCTCGACCATCTGTCCCGAATCGAGAGAGGGGAGGACTCGACCGACATAGAGGATGACCTTCCAGACGCACATCTATTCCGTGTCGAAGCGGCACCAAAATATCTGGAAGAAATATCAATTTTCTTGGAGGAAGGGAAAGCACCCAAAGATCTCTCAACAAATAAAAAGAAAGTGTTAGCTCTGAAAGAAACACCATTCACAATCATAAACGAATATTTATACAAAATGTGACATGATGACGTATTAAGGAGATGTGATCTAGAACATGAAAGAGAAGACATTATCAATGAGGCACATGTAGGACTAGCTGGGGGCCACTTTTAGGTTGACAAAACATCACAAAAGATCCTTCAGGCGGGTCTGTGGTGGCCAAATCTGCATAAATGTTATCGGGAACTAGTTAAGAAATGTGATAGCTATCAAATAATGGGCCAACCTTTGTGGAAGAATGAAATTTCATTACAGTTGGTCAACCCTAATCGACCATTTGAAATCTGGCCCATCGATTTTGTTGACCCATTTCCTCAGAGAGAAAAAAGAACAAGCACAAAATATATTATCACTGCAGTTGAATATGTGACTAAGTGGGCAGAATAAAAACCGGTTGAAACATGCACTAAAGAGGTCACAATGAAATTTATTTATGAGAACATAATCACAAGATTTGGATGTCAACTCACACTAATCAGTGACCTAGGGACACACTTTGTAAATGAGATGATCCAATTCCTACTAAAGAAATTTCTCATTTATCACAAAATAACAATGACATACCATCCCTAAGAAAATGGTGTTGTTTAAGCATTTAATAAGACACTACATAAAGGACTCACTAAAATCTGCGACATTGACAAGAATGATTGGGACGACAAAATTCCTGCAGTCTTATGGGCATACAAATATGCTTATAAGATATTGATTGGACATACTCTCTTTAAACTTGTTTATGGACAAGAAGCTCTGATACCAATTCACTTATGGGCCAACTCAGATAGAGTAGCAACTTTTTCTAAATTCGACCAAGACAGAAGCAAACATGACCGTCTTTACCAATTGAATAATCTAGAAGAAGGAATATTAATAGCAATGCATCACCAATAATTTCAAAAACAACAACACAAAGCATGGTATGATCGTCATCTAAAAAAGAAGGAGATAAAAAATGGATACCTAGTTCTACTATATGACAACCGAATCAATGGAAAACCCATGAAGTTAGAGACAAAAGTCGTACCATTGTCTTGTCATTGTCTGTGTCCCCATCCTTTATGTGCAACATGTTCTGCATCCCAAATTTTATAGTAAGGTTGATGGCAGCTCCAATGGTTCTAATTGGGTACATGTCTATATTTTCTGTGAATTGTTTAATTGTTATTTCTAGGATGAAATTGTGTTCTTTACAAATCAGAGACAATGTTTCTATGAGACTATATTCATCTAGTGATATGATACGGTCACAATCACCACGATCATAGTACTTTTTTGGTAGAATTTTGAAATTTGTAATAGATATTCCACTTCCAGGTAAAATATCTTTCCCATTGTCTTTATATGAGGTGTGCAAGAAAAATCAATGTAATTGTGATCATTCCATGTCCAT
>SNQJ01S0070084.1:0-13123 GCA_010110895.2 Picea sitchensis
TTATTTACCTTCTAAAATCTCTTAAACCATTTTGACTACTTTGACCTTTTGGGGCTTCTAGATGACTCATGAGGGTTCTCCAACTTCACATGGCCATAACTCTCTAACCGTGACGATTTATGTGACGTTCCACATACCACTGGAAATGACACAACATGTACTATCCATATAGAATATTATTACCTGCAAATATATCAAAACTCATACCATTATCCATCAAACAAACTTGGGTCCATTACCCAAACCTTTCTCCAACCTCACATGGCCATAACTCTCTAGCCGTCAGGAGTTATGTGACACTCCACATACCACCAGAAATGGAATGACATGTACTATCCATATGGAATAGTATTACCTGAAAATATATCAAAACTCATACCATTATCCATCAAACAAACTTGGGTCCATTACCCAAACGTTTGTGCTACCGAAATTCGCTATTGTACTTTATTCAAGGGTTGACATCAATGACAACCAACCCAATTAATCAATAATCTCCCCCTTTGGCATTGATGGAAACACTCTGATGCAATACTGAAGTCATATCACTCATGCTACCCCTGGAACCATGCCTCTGTGCTCTTTCTCCAAGCAATTATATCTTTGCATCTGATAAATCTCTCCCCCTTTGTCATCAATGGCAAAGGTATCTTTCCATCTGGGGTTGCTCCCCCTGATTAAACTGTATCTGAAACCGATCTCCCAACCTGAACTTTCCTCTTTATGGTACTTCCTTGTGTAAATATAAGACATATAAGATAAGAATTCAAAAGCATTCATTTTGGAGTAGAAATTACCCCGAGTCTCTGACGTAGATACTCAAAGGCTTCCCGTGGAAGCGGTTTTGTAGACATGTCTGCCACTTGTTATTTTTGTGCCCACATATTCAACTCTAATTTTCTTTGCTGTAACCTATTCCCGTAGAAAGTGATACTTTATTGGAATGTGCTTCTTCTTGGAGTGCATCACCGAGTTATTTGAGATATTGATGGTGTGTGTATTATCACAATAGATTGGAATGGGATCATCATGTTGGACATATTGTCATTGATATGTTGTCATTGATGTCAACAGTCGATGTCATTATGATGTGATGATAATTTTTTATGATGAATTGTCATTTTCATTGTTGTTTTATCAAAGATGAAATTGTCATTGATGTCAACAGTGCACAGTTAGCAGAGAATGTCAAATAGTATGCAAAGATCAAATATCAGAAGGAAAAGTGCATTGAAAGTATGCAAAGAATGAAAATGTCAGAAAGTATGTAGAGATCAAAGCTCAGAAGGAAAAGCGCATTGTAGAAATGATCGGGATCGAAATCCCCACAGGACAAACCATGATTGTTGGATAGGCAACCGCAGATCAACGACAGGGATGGATTGCAGAGAGAAAAAGGAGAATTAAACAACGTGTTATTCCTAATCCCGCAATTATTCTAGACTGTCATATTACAAGAGAAGGATCGTTGGAATACTAGTCAATGATCAGATCAAATCAGGACCATTGGATACGCAGACGCCATATCAACAACATGGATTGATTGCGGAGCGTGAAGGGAGAATTAAACTATATGTTATTTCCAATCCCGCAATTATTCTAGATCGTCATATCTAATTGATTCAAATATCAATGGTTGTGGTTGACCCACCAACAATCACACAACTTCAATTGTGGAGTTTGGGTGACGAATTAAACGACACACAAGTTACGATTCCACAATCCACATCGACCATTGGATCAAGTTGAGTGGAAGGATAGGATAAGTGAAGATGAAGACTGTATGATCTATTCAAAGCACGCCAAGGTAGCAATGGTCAACTCTGGTGCTGACCACTTCAAGAGAAAAGGGTTGAGAACAAGTAATATCAGCCGAAGGCTGAAGTCCTGAAGTAAATGAGGATCATTCAATCTGAAGAACACTTCAGGAGATATCAGGACCATCAAATCATGTTTAGTGGAAGGACATAGTAAGCCACAAATGTCTCGAAATAAATGTAAGTCGTTCGATATGAGAAATATTTCGGGAGTGATATTGACCATCCGATCTATAAAGTGGAAGGACAGGATAAGCAAGGCCAAAGGAATGAAATCCTGAATAGATGAATTATCGACAACCATTGGATCGTGTTAAGCCTTTTCAGGATAAAGAATGCCCATTGGATGAAGTCAAGTTACTTGAGGTTTACACTTCGGGGAATCTCACTTCGGAAGAATTGGGAAGTGGAGAAATCGAATTACCCGAAGTCCCAAATATCGAAGTTCTGAAGTCACTCTCAGTCGTCAATCTGAGATACATTTCAGGAGTTAGGAAAACCGTTAGATCCAGAAGAAGAACGTGTGTCACATGAGGAGATCCACGTCAACAAGGACATGTGGCGTAGTCAAATGATGACAAGTTTCAAAATGCAGTTGGCATTTCAAGTATGCATAAGTCACGAATCTAAGTGACATGTGGAATCCACTCAGTCAGTGCCACTTCAAACAAGTGACGTCAGCGAGTTACGTCACTTCGAGAGTTTTGTACTTTGGGAGTTTCACCACTAGCAAATACTTGAATTCCTAAAGTTCCGAAATGAACGAGAACCATTCATCGTGCAAATAAAATCTAATCCTTTGATATACTTCGACAAAATGAACTCCAGAAGATTGAAGGAATTTGAAGGAGAAATCACCCGAAGCACTGAAGGCCGACATCAACGTTAATCGTTGATCTACTTCAGGAGCTTTCCCAACCAATGATCAAGTGTAGTGTAAGGATATCGTAAGTGAATGTGTTAATTGATAGCAAGAGGTCACCACCTCTTTATGACTCATTCGATAGGTAATCACTTCAAAGGAATTGCTACTCCAAAATTTAGGAGCCACGAATAGCTGAAGTTCTAAAGTAAATGAGAATCGTCGAGCTCATCGTGACATTAAAATGTGACCGTCGATCTTGACAAGTGATCAAGCACTTCTTTAGCTTAGCACCTGGCCACCACCTACGGTCGTATGGAATAAAGAAACAAAGGGAAAAATAAGAGGCACCACTCAAATCAATAAGCATGTGATTCTGCGCATATGGACATATGTAAATGGTTTGAAGGAAGCGCCTCATAAATATTTAATTCGAGAGAGAGTTAACACTAGAATAATACAGAGAATTGATAAAATATCAAAATATGATCTATTTTTGAACTGAGAACACAACAGAAGCATGAGTACAATATAATGAGTCGATCCATGCATGTGATCAACTCATGAAGACAAAAGAATTGATACACAGTCATGATTAAAAGAGAGTTGATTCATGAGCATTATGAATAAAGGATAAAAGGAAAAATGATATTAATTAAAGATTAATATTATCATTTAAATGAAAATGTATAATAGTTCAAAATATCAACATACACAATGATTCAAATTCACACCAGTTGGAGGACTATATAAACAAGAAGGAATGGTGAGAAGATGTGTAGTTGAATTTGTTAAAGTATATATATTTATATATAATGGATTGAATGAAGGTTCGTTCTATCAAATTGGTGCCTGTTTACAAGCTGGGTCTTGTATGAGGATTAGATTCCTCACATCTCAGTTGGATCTGAGATCAACAAGCTGGGACTTGTTATGAGGGTGGGATTCCTCATTTCTCAGTTGGATCTGAGAGCTACAAGCTGGGTCTTGTAACAGAGAGTTGGTCTCTCATAATTGCTTGAAGATGATATTCAAATATTGATCTTATGTATTCATTCAAGTTAAATAAATAAATAAAGTATTTATTCTTTTATATATTGATTGAGAAAATGAAATAAATATATGTTGTTCAGTTAATTTATGAAAAGTGGAAAATTGTCCAAGGTTTTGTGACACTGATTCACCCCCCCCCGCCCTCTCAGTGTCAAGTATCCATTTCAACAATTGGTATCAGAGCAAGTTTCCTTCAACGCAACTTAAACACTGAAGGTAGATTTAGAAGAAATGGGTGGAAAAATTGCTATCTCCACAAATGAAGCTCCCTTATTTGATGGAATAAATTATTAATCATGGAGGGAAAATACGAAAAGATATTTGAAGTCAAGAGGATCTGAAGTTTGGGATTCAGTAGTAAGTAATCCATGGCACTTAACTAATTCAAATATAAAAAACAAAAATGCAAAGGAGGCAAGGAGAAACAATTCAATAGCCTTAAAGAAATCCAGGATGGATTGCTATACCAAGTCAAATAAAAGATGAGGCACTACAGATCTGTTAAAGAATTATGGCTCCAACTAGAAAATTGTTATCATAATGAAATAAAAGAATAAGGGAAATCCTATAAAAGTGAGGAACAAGACTCAGATAAAGACGATTCCTATCAGAATAAAGAACAAAATTCAGAAGAAGAGAATTCTTATCAAGATAAGAAACAAGATAAAGAAAAGGAAAATTGCAATCAGATTGAAGAACATAATACAAAGAAAAATATTTCTAATCAGAATGAAATGCAGGATTTGATCTCATTCAACAATGATGAAGACAAACTCATCAAGGAATTGAGGCATACCTCAGTAATCACTAAATAAAAATTACATAATCTAAAGACTGATGTTACAATTGCAATAGAAGAGATTCGTATGCAACCAAGAAATTACATGCATATTAAATTTCCTGTGGATGTTATTGACCATCTTGAAAATACAGTTATGTGCACTTTTGAAGAGTTGGAGAAACTTCAACAATTAGATCAATCTAATCATGAAGAGTTTGAACAGAGAGTTCAACTAGAAGACAAGGAAAAGGAGATCAAAAGATTGAAAACCAAAGTTACTAATCTAACAGAAGAGATGGAAGAATTAAAGACAAGTGACAGTAAAAGAAAAGAAGTACTAAAAGAATCAGAAGAATTAGTTAACAGTCTAAACACTCAACTTGAGGAAATTAAAGAAAGTGAAGAAGACCTAAAGATCCAGTTAACAAGGAAAGAAAATTCTTACTGCATGTTGGAATTGGAAATCATCAATTTCAAAAGGATAAATGAAAGTACTAATGCAGATCTAATGACTCAAATTGAAGAAGCTAAGAAAAAGGAAGAAGCCTAAAATATCCAAATAACTAAAAAGGAAGAATCATGCCAAATGTTTGAATTAGAATCCATCAACCTCAAAACGATTCAGATAGAATACGAGGAAGAAATTAAAATATTGAAAACTAAAGTTTTTGATCTAACAAAAGATATGGAATAGTTGAAGACATATGACAAAACTATTAAATGCAAAGAAGTCTTGGATGAGACAGAAGAAATAGTCATCAATCTAAAGACTCATCTTGAACATGCTAAAGAAGTGGAAGAAACCCTTAAGATTCAGTTGACTAACAAGGAAGAATTATGTCATATATTAAAGTTAGAAATAGTCAATCTCAAACACATGAATGAAAAGTCAAATAAGATTGTAAATTTCCATAATAGCTCAACTATCCTAGATAATATTTGGAAGAGCCAAAGATCAATTGTTGACAAAATTGGTCTTGGATACAATAAGAAAAAAAACCAGATGACAGATCTCTCAAGCCAAAATAAAATCAAGAATGGAAACACCTTCAATGGATATTTCTTTTTTGTCATAGTTTTGGCCATAAAGCAATGGACTACAAGAAACTAGAGGAAGGATATACAAGAAAATCCAAAAACTCAATTAAATGTTGGAGATGTAATTTTGTTGGGCACACAACAAAATTTTGTCATACAATGAGATGTTACAACTGTGATAGGTTTGGGCACAAATCCCAAAACTACAAGAATACAAAAAGTCAATATTTGAATAAGTCATTCAAGTCAGTGACAAAACCTAATAAAATTTGGAAGAAGAAAGGAGATGACAAATCTCCAAAAACACAATTAGAAAAAGAAGATCCAAAAAGCAGAATATCTCATAGAAAGATATGGAGAAGAAAATCTGAAGGAGAAAGTAAGAAAGATGGTATTACACCTGAAAATGAAGAAATTAATAATAAGAAAATGATGAGTGAAGGTCCTAATAAAGAATGTGAAATTCAATATGAAATAAATCAAGCTTAAGAAAAGAAAGTACCTATAAAGGAATATGGGACAATATCAAATTCTGATGATGTCATAAGTTGTTAGCAAAAGAAAGAAAATAAAAAAAATAAGTTTAAATTGGTTTTTACAAAATCAAAGGATTATGCCAAAGAGTTTTTTAAATTAAAATATGGAAAATATTGACTATCTATAGATAAGTGGTCAAAAGAAAAATCATTGGTAAGGTTAGTTGTAGAATACAAGAAGAGGAAAAAATAAAGGTAGCAGAGAAGTTCAAGGAGTATCATTCAACAAAGATCAATTGATAAAAAAAATTGGTATTTAAATCAATTGGTATAATTCCTCAATTAATATTCCTGTGAAATATCAAAGAAGAATATGAAGAAGATAAAAAAATATCAGTAAGATTCATACTCTTGTTCTATTTGACAAAGGAAAGTCAGTAAAAACTCAGGAAGAGTATTTTGGTTATTAAATAAAAAAATCAATTAGATGAAGTTTTGAAAGACTTGATCACTACAAATGGGTATCACTACAAAATTGGTATCAAGAAGACTACTTATTTGAACACAAAAATATCAATCAATTGAGATATTAAGTTATTAAATTAACAGGGGAAGTGACCTTGTCAGAAAGAGCTACCCTTTTAGAAATAAAGGGGGAGAGTACTGAGAGGAAGAGAGAGAATATTGATAGGGGATCCATTCAGTTATGGCAAGTAGAGAATGATTGCAAGGGGAGTTAGCCAAGTTCATATTCTAGTCAAAAACATGTAGACATAAGGGGAGAAACCCTTTTCCATTGATGTCAAAGGGGGAGAGTAACTTCATAGGAGGAAAACATCATCACAACGGTAGTTTGTGTATGAATTTAGTGTGTTTCCCTAAATGACAAAATGATGCAGGAGCATCTCTCCACGTCATCCAGCCAGCCAGCTAGCCATGTCAGTGCATGCATTCAAGGATGAAGAGAGGCGCAACCTTCATATTCATCTTTGAATTTGAATGTAATTAATGTTGTAGGTTGTTGAGCCATGGAGCCGTGCCTTTGTGCAGGTATTAGAGTAGGTAGGCCTTTAATGTTTGTAAGGATGAGATCTACATCTGATTTTTGGACTAGACAACCCATTCAATGTAATTGAATAGGGTAGGTAGATTGGAGGGNAATTCTTGGATGAGACAGAAGAAATAGTCATCAATCTAAAGACTCAACTTGAACATGCTAAGGAAGTGGAAGAATCCCTGAAGATTCAGTTGAATAAAAAGGAAGAATTATATGTCACATCTTGAAGTTAGAAATAATCAATCTCAAAAAGATGAATGAAAAGACAATTAAGATTTTCAATTTCTAGAATAGCTCAGCTATCCTAGATAAGATTTGGAAGAGCCAAAGATCAGTTGATGACAAAACTGGTCTTGGATACAATAAGAAAGAAGACAATGACAAATGGAGCACCATTTACAAACATGAGAAATGATAATCCTTCTCAAAAGGAAAAGGTGCAAATACAAAGCAATTACAAGTCATGAACTTTGTTAAGGAAGGAAGCTATAGAAGTAAAAAGGAAGAAGAAAATCAAATGACAAATCTCTCAAGCCAAATTAAAATCAAGAATGAAAACACCTTCAATGACTATTGCTTTTCTTGTCATAGCTTTGGCCATAAAGCAATGGAATGAAAGAAACTAGAAAAAGGATATACA
The DNA here is from genome assembly GCA_010110895.2 of Picea sitchensis. Taxonomy (NCBI): domain Eukaryota; kingdom Viridiplantae; phylum Streptophyta; class Pinopsida; order Pinales; family Pinaceae; genus Picea; species Picea sitchensis. Next base: position 7,725 of record SNQJ01S0070084.1, read on the forward strand.
AGAAAATCCAAACACTCAATCAGATGTTGGAGATGTAATTTTGTTGGGCACACAACAAAATTTTGTAATACAATGAGATGTTACAACTGTGATAGGTTTGTGCACAAATCCCAAAATTGCAAAAGTTCAAAAATTCAATCCTTAAATAAGTCTTTCAAGTCAGTGACAAAACCTAATAAAAGTTGGAAGAAGAAGGGGGATGACAAATATCCAAAAACACAATTAGGAAGAGAATATCCAAAAAACAAAATATCTCATAGGAAGATATGGAGAAGAAAATATGAAGGAGAAAGCAAGAAAGATGATATTACACTTGAAAATCAAGAAATTAATAATAAGAACATGATGGGTGAAGGTCCTAATAAAGAATGTGAAATTCAATATGGGACAATACCAAATTCTGATGAAGTCGTAATTTGTTAGCCAAAGAAATAAAATACATAAAGAAGTTTAAATTGGGTTCTATAAAATCAAAAGATTATGTCAAGAGTTTTTAAAATTAACATATGGAAAACATTGAATATTTATAGATTAGTGGTCAAAAGAAAAATTATTGGTAGGGTTAGTTGTAGAATACGAGAAGAGGAAAAATAAAGGTATAAGAGAATTTCAAGGAGTATCATTCAACAAAGATCAATTGATAACAAAATCAATATCATTCCTCAATTGATATTCTTGTGAAATATCAAAGAAGAATAAGAATCAAATCAAAAATATCAGGGAAGATACCTTGTCAGAAAGAGCTACCCTTTCAGAAACAAAGGGTGAGAGTAGTCATAAGCAAAGAGAGAATATTGACAGGGGGAGTCATTCAGTTATGGCAGGCAGAACATGATTCCAGGAGGAGCTACCCAAATTCATATTTTGGTCAACAACATGCAGACAGACAGAGGTTGATGATAAGGGGACCAACCCTTTTCCATTGATGTCAAAGGAGGAGAGTAACTTCAAAATAGATAAGCATCATCACAGAGAGAGTTTGTATATGAAGTTAGTATGTTGCCATTAATGACAAAGGGGGATATTGTTGGACATGTTGTCATTGATGTCAACAATCGATGTCATTGTGATGCGATGATAAGTTGTTATGATGGATTGTCATTGTTGATTTGTCATTGATGAAATTGTCATTGATGTCAATAATATAACAGTATGCAAAGAATGAAAATGTGAGACAATATGCAGAGATCAAAGCTCAGAAGGAAAAGTGCATTGCAGAAACACGATCAGATCAAGTCGTGACCATTGGATACGCAAGTGCTAGATCAAGGGCAGGGATTGATTGCAGAGTGTGAAGGGAGAATTAAACAACACGCTAATTCCAATCCCACAATTAGTCTAGACTGTTAGATTACAAGAGAAGTACCGTTGGAGGACTGGTCAACGATCAGATCAAGTCATGACCATTGGATATGAAAGCGCCAGATCAAGGGCAGGGATTGATTGTAGAGTGTGAAGGGATAAATAAACTACATGTTATTTCCAATCCCGCAATTAGTCTAGATAATCAGATCTCATCGAATCAAAGATCGACGTTTGTGGTTGATCCACCAATAATCATACAACTTCAAATTGTGGAGTTTGGGAAAAGGACTAAACCATGCGCAAGTTACGGTTCTACAATCCACATCAACTGTTGGATTAAGTTGAGTGGAAGGACAGAGTAAGTCATGAACCATAGATCATGGAAGTGACATACGCATGGTCAACCTAGATTTGACCACTTCGGGTAAAATCGACCGAAGGAAATGTCCATGAAGGAATTTTAGCCAAAGCTGAAGTTCTGAAGTAAACGTGAGCCATACGATCCTAGCTAAATTTTTGGGAGAAAAAAGAGTCATTGGATTTAAACCAAGGCAAAGTAGCATTGCAGACAGTTCAAGATGTCGATCTAAGATCACGATCAATGGAAAACATTCATTTCGGGTTAAAAGTTGTGAGGAGGTTACACTTCGGGTAATCTTACTTCGGGTAAAAAAAGAAGTAAGAAAGGCCAAAGTCCCAAAGTGGACATGAGTCATCCGATCCGAGGAACACTTCAGAAAGCATCTCGACCATTGGATCAAGTTTAGTGGAAGGATAGGGTAAGCCACAAAGTGTCCCGAAGTAGATGAAAGACATCTGATCTAAAGGAACACTTCGGGAAATATCCTGACCATTGGATCAAGGAAAGTAGAAGGATAGGATAAGCAAGGAAAAAAGGTCAGAGATATCAAACACCTAAATTCCCGATAGCAATTGGATTGAGTTAATATTTTTCAGGTTAAATGAGGACCATCACATATATACAATACATGATGGTCATTGGATCATAATAATGGTCAAATTCAGCGCTAACCACTTCGGCAAAAAAGGATTCATAACATATGAGTTCACTCGAAGGCCAAAGTTCTGAAGTCTCTCTCAGCTGTTTATCTGGGATACATTTTAGGAGTTAGTACAACCATTATATCCAAGAGAAGAACATGTGCCACATCAGGAAATATACGTCAATAGACCACGTCAGGAAGGACACATGGCACAATCAGATGATGAAAAGTGTCAAGATGAACTTGGCATTTCAGGTATGTGTAAGTCACAATTCTGAGTGACACGTGGCAGCCACTCGACCAGTTCCAAGTCCTAAGTGATGTTAGCAAGCTACGTCACTTCGAGAGTATGTACTTCGGGGGAAACCGTTTTCTAACAACAGAAATCACCCGAAGTGGCGAAGGCCAAAGTTAATGCTAAATGTTGATCTAATTTGGGAGCGTTCTTGACCATTGATCAAGTACAGTGGAAGGATAACGTAAGTGGAGGTGTTAACTGACAGTAAGAAGTCACCACTGTTGTATGACTTATTCGGTAGGTAATCATTTCAGAGGAATTGTTACTCCAAAGTTCAGGAGCCACGAATAGCCGAAGTTCCGAAGTGAATGAGAAACGTTCAATGTGAAAATAATATATCGATCGTTCAATCTACTTCGGAGAAATCTGCTTCAGGAGATTTGAAATATTGTAGAGGCTGGAAGTCGCGAAGGAAAAAGTCCCGAATTACCAAAATTCGTCCATCTCATTGGGATAATAAAATGTGACCGTTGATTTTGATAAGTGATCAAGCACTTGCTTGGACTAGCGCTTGGTCACCACCTACGGTTGTATGGAATAAAGAAACAAAGAGAGAAAGAAGAGGCAGCGCTGGGAATATCGCTTAGACAATAATCCCATGGTTTTTCACATATGGTTATATGTAAATGGTTTGAAGGAAGAGCCTCATACAGATTTAATTCAACATAGAGTTAGCACTAGAACACTACAGAGAATTGATAAAAGATCAAATTTGATCTGTTGATGAACTAAGAACACAACATAAACATGAGTACAATATGATGAGTCCATACATGTCTATGATCAACTCATGAAGACAAAAGAACCGACACACAGTCATGATTAAAAGAGAGTTAATTCATGAGCATTATGAATAAAGAATAAAAAGGAAAAATTATATTATTTAAAGATTAATATTATCATTTAAATGAAAAGGTACAATGGTTCAAATATCAAAAGACACGATGATTCAAATTCACACCAATTGGAAGACTATATAAACAAGAAAGAATGATGAGGAGAAAGTGTAGTTGAATTTGTTGAAGTATACATATTTATATATAATGGATTGAATGAAGGTTCATTCTATCAGGTTGGTTCTTGTTTACAAGCTAGGTATTGTATGAGGATTGGATTCCTCACATCTCAGTTGGATATGAGATCAACAAGTTGGGACTTGTTATGAGGGTTGAATTCCTCATTTCTCATTTGGATCTGAGAACTACAAGCTGGGTCTTGTAATAGAGAGTTGGGTCTCTCATAATTGTTTGAATATGATATTCAAAGATTGATCTTATGTATTCATTCAAGCTAAATAAATAAATAAAGTATTTATTCTTTTATACATATTGATTGAGAAAATGAAATAAATATTTTTTGTTCAGTTAATTTGTGAAAAGTGGAAAATTGTCCAAAGTTTTTTGACACTGATTCACCCCCCCTCTCAGTGTCAAGTATCCATTTCAACAAGAGTAACAATGACACTACAGATTCAAGACTCATAAATAACTTGACACTTCCACATATATGGTTGGCCCAAAATAATATCACATATATCTAGCAGGGAAACATCACATAATACCTCATCCTTGAAGGGTTGGATGTCGGATGGAAATGGACATTGTTGGCTGACTCAGAGATCTTGTCCCTCATGAAGCCACCCGATGTTGTATGGTTGTTGGCGTGGTGTTGTCGACAATCCCAACAATTTGACGACCTCTGCTGAGATGAGGTTATTTTTTCTTCCACTATCAACAATAAAATGCAGTGGGGTCCCCTTCACCCACATCTATGAATGAAATAGGCGCCCCCCCTCTTCAAGATCTTATCTTTCTTCTAGTTGAATTGTTGCGGTCGCGAAAATAGCAGTGGGGTCTGTGTCGATGATCTGTCTTCTCCCATATTTTTCTGAATCAGATTCTGAATCAGGGTTTGGCTCCTTTTCTTTGATCTCAACCACTAATGATTATTTTGAGTGACATTCATCAGTGTTGAGCCATGGGATTTTGTGGAAATCGCACAACTTTCTAGTTTCCTCCTTCGGCTTTCCATTACCCTTCTTTTGTTAGGATATTTAGACACTTTGGAGTTAGTTAAGATCAACTTGTTCTATTGTGTTGTTAGGTAAAAGTGTGTTTTCTAGTGTGTTTCTTTAGTATGCATTAGTATGCATTTGTAGTTAGGAAATCCGACGATCACGATATGTTCCCGACATAGAGTGATAAGATGATTCATACTCTCCTCGATCTTAATGACCATTGATCTGTGTCTTAACACATGATTGGTCCATGATCTCTATTTAAAGAGAATGGAGGGTCATTTTCCGATGATCGATTGTGAGAAACTCTCTTGTAAAATCTCTCTGTAATCTTTTTCTTTGCATTAATAAACTGCTCCAAGTGGTCGTGTTGGTTGGGGTTGTGCATGTTTCCCCATAAGGGTTTTAACACATGAAAAAATCCATGTGTTGATCTTTGATCTATTTATGTGAGTGGTTACTGAAGGTTTTCGTCCTATGTTGGAATATCTGTGTTGTCAAACATGGTATCAGAGCCTATTTGAAGACCCGCTCCTGTTGTAGACCGAGATCGGGAAGCCGAGTTGACTCATATCCATTTTGTCATTTTCATACATTTCTGGGCTGAGAGGATCATTCCATTGCATCCGAATAACTCATTTCATTTAGGAACACTTTTCGTTTTACTCGAAAAGGTTTTTGTTTTCCCAAGATACGGTCATTATAATCAGATCCAGAGGTATAAAGTTTGAATACGCATTTTTTTAAATTTTTTGCAGAGAAGTATTTTGGTTTT
>SNQJ01S0070084.1:24238-38773 GCA_010110895.2 Picea sitchensis
TTTGTATTCACTTTGACTTATAGTATACTCATCACTTCACTTTATTATTTACCTTCTAAAATCTCTTAAACCACTTTGACTACTTTGACTTTTGGGGGCTTCTAGATGACTCATGAGGGTTCTCCAACTTCACATGGCCATAACTCTCTAACCGTGAGGAGTTATGTGGCATTCCACATACCACCGGAAATGGCATGACATGTACTATCCATATAGAATATTGTTACCTACAAATATATCAAAACTCATACCATTATCCATAAAACAAACATGGGTCCATTACCCAAACCTTTCTCCAACTTCACATGGTCATAACTCTCTAACTGTGAGGAGTTATGTGGCATTCCACATACCACTGGAAATTCCATGAGATGTAATATCCATATGGAATAGTATTACCTGAAAATATATCAAAACTCATACCCTTACCCATAAAACAAACTTGGGTCCATTACCCAAACCTTTCTGCTACTGGAATTCGCTACCAGACTTTCTTCAAGGGTTGACATCAATGACAACCAACCCAATTAATCAAAAAATATTAGTTCCCAAGATAAGGTTCAATTCCACAAGCAGGCTAGTGACTTGCTATATTCATATTATTTAAATTTAAATTTGAAAAATGAAAAATTAACATCGCTAGATGCCAAGCTTGAAGGTCAGCTCAGACATGAAAAAGTAGCAAGTAAAGCATGGCAGATTCAAATAAAGAAACTTGAAGTTGATGGCCCCAAAGCAATGAAATACTTGCTAGATGATAAAGACAAAGGATTCATAACTTGAAGAAAAAGTTGAAAATTCCTACTACAAAGCATCCACAGACTGCAGAACTTGTAGCATTGGAACAGGAAAATGAAGCTTTCAAGAAGCAATCACTAGATTTTCAGGCTAAATTTCTGCAACTGGAAAAGGAAAAAATAGAATGGTCAAAAGAAAAGACAGAAATGGAAACTAGATTCATATCCTAGTCTTCTGGTGTACCCTTTGTTACACCCTCTGCTACTGAAAGCAAATCAGGCGCTGAAGACATTGTCCAAGAAATGTCCCAAGTTAGCTTAAAGGATGGGGAAATAAAAGAATTGAAAGAGAATATCAAGAAAATGGAACAAGAGGCACATAAAAGGGATGAATGAGTATCACAACTTAAAAAGGGAAATGTAGTCTTTCATGAAAAGGTGAGTAATCTAAACTCCAGGATTAAAGGAAAAAGTTTGTTACAAGGATCCAAGCACATCATCTAGCACTCCATATCAGTTGAGGTTACAAAACTCAGGACATTTCTATATTTTTTTAATGATGAGGACAACATTGCATTTTTTGCTAAACAAAGATGCACATTTATTAATGAAACTTTATCAAAAATACCAGCAGAATGGGCCCAAAACGCTATCAATCTCCTTAATACAATGCCTTCATCAAGTTTGCAGACAATTGGGGTCAAAGATAGAACTTCTTTGATAATATGGGCTAGAAGAATCATAACCAAGCACAACCTCTCGAATTCAATCTAGAATAAAGAAACCCAATTGGAAAATAGTGTTCAGGATTTTAAGAATTTGTTTGAAGAACGATTTATCAAAAGTCTTCCATCATTCTGGGATGGAAAGGAAAAGTTACACGAACGAGAAGCATACAATGCACTCTTGACACAAGCGAGTATGGATCACTCTAGGTTTGAAGACTTAGATGAAGTTTTAAAGGGGGAAACTGTGGTAGAAAAGTTAGCCATAGATTTTGAAATTTTGAATAAATTTAGGATAATAAAATTTTCCCTGCCTGTCATGTCGTATGCCTCTTGCATCGATTTGGGAATTGTAATAAAAGAAATGATCGATCATGATATTCCTTATGAATTACAGTGGAAGGAAATAATAAGATTGGGTAAAACTAAATGCAATTTTATAGGTCCTAGTAAATGACCATCCAACTTTAAACAGAGTATGGGTCCAGACATCAGCCAATCAAATTAAGACACTACCAAGGTCAAAGGGGTGAAGATAAGGATAAAGTTGTTGAAATATCTCAAGGATCCTGATTTTCTAAACTACTTTTCTCTAATTTTGTAAATCGGTTTCAAACAAAAGTTCATTGGTTTTTATAAATATTGTAACACATAGTACAAAGGGTGGGATAAAGTTTGATGAATTGAGTATTCTGAGGGTCTTTGTACTGTAATATTTTTCTGAAGAATTAATAAAGTTGGGTGATCCAAGGCTCCTGGGATCCAGTCTTGCTTCAGAGATTCATGTTCCAGTGACTATGTAGCATGTTGACTTCAATGTATCTTCTTTCAGTTTATTTCTCTCTTTACATATCTTAATGATATTCAATTAAAATATTGTTTCAGAATTCATCATGTTGATGCTCTATCACATAGTTTAGAATATCAATGGTGTTTTCTTCTGCTAAAACAATTTAAGAAATTTCAAAATCTGGTTTCTTAAAGTGTTGATTTATGTTTTTCTTTCATCCTTTCTACTACAATGGAATTTAAATTAAACAAGCACACAGTTAGTGTCTATCTTGCCTCTAAATTATTTTCCCATTAATTGACAGATTACCCACATATCCTAATCCGGATTATTTTCGGCACGAAATGAAAGAGAAGATATAATAAATAAATGTAAAGAGATATCTCTGATATCCAATAATATAACATAAATGTATCATATATGCAACCATAAACACAAAGATACACTAATACACAATTTTATATTAATGAGCGAAAATGTACAAAGCCTGTAAAAATACAGAGTGAAAGACTCGCTATAATGATGGCAGCTTATCTCTGAGAAGATATGTGGTTGCTACTCACATTCGCAAGAAGATGATTTTACAATGAGGCTCCAAAGGCCTTTTTATCATAAAGAAAATCCAAAACCCTAACCCCGGAATATGAAAAGCCAACAATTTTCGGACCTCGTTTTGGGTAGTTTGGTGTATCAACTTCCCGAGGGCGTAACTTTGGCATACGATCTTCGTTTGGGGTGCACGATAGATTGTTGGAAAGGTATCATCGAGGAGATTCATTTTTGGGGCTCAATCAAATCCTTTTCCTATAATATAGAATCTCTATCCTAAAAAACCTTCATTTAGGCCCTCAAAATGGCCCTCGAAGTTAAAAAATGTTAAAAATAGTAAATTGCCAGGAAATTGTTTTGAGGGAGTTGAAAAAGGTGGGTGGCCACGCATATCCACCTAGATCAATCCTCCCTCCTTAGGAAGAAATGGTATCCACTGAGTTGAGTTCCCAGGGGAGAGGGAAAAGTGTTTGTTGAATCTGCATCTTGATGAGTTGCTTGCCTTGTTGGAGAAGTTGCGCTGCTTAGATTTTTGAAGGTTTTCACGAACCTGTGGCTGGAAGGGTTGGACATTTTTAACTAGTCTGGCTACATGAGATGCCTTTGTGTAGAAGGAATCTTTTCACTTTGTTGCAGTTTTATCGACCTGCTTCTATTGGATAGAAGTTGTTTGGGCCAACAATGTAGTGGTTGTAGTATCCTTTTGTTCACCTTTTGAACATATTGTGAAGAAGCTAAATTTTGTAGTATGAGATACTACCTTGTGGCACTGTTTAGGTGGGACAGTAGTCGGAACCACCTCAGGTATCCTGTAGAGATGACCCCCCATAGTAAAAATGACACTATGGGGTTGAGACTCATAGATAACATGGCACTTCCACATATATGGCTGGCCCAAGAGAATATCACAAACATCCAGCGGGGAAACATCACATAATACCTCATCCTTGAAGGGTTGGATGTCATATGACAATCAAAACTGTTGGTTGACACGGAGATCTTGTCCCTAGTGAAGCCACCCAATTTTGTATGGATTTGGGTGTGGTGTTGTCGACAATCCCAACTATTTGACGACCTCTACTGAGATGAGGTTCTTCTGGCTTCCTCTATCAACAATAAAATGAAGTAGAGTCCCCTTCACCCACATATGTGAATGAAAAAGGTGCCCCCTCTCTTCAGGATCTGTTGGTTCTTCTGGTTGAATTGTTGCGATTGTGACAATGGCAATGGGGTCTGCATCGATGATCTGTCTTTTGTCAGTATTTTCTGAATCAGATTCTAAATCAGGGTTTGGCTCCTTGTCTTTGATTTAAGCCACTAATGATTGTTTTGATTGACATTCATCGGTGTTGTGCCAAGGGATTTTGTCTAAATCACACTATTTTCTGGTGTCCTTCTTCATCTTCCAACGACCCTTCTTTTCTTGTGGCTTGGAATATCTTTCGGGAGACTGTTTGTTAGGTCTGTCTTTATCATATTTTGGTTGTTTCAAATTTTCAGACCCAAAATCTAGTTTGTTCTGGTGCTTAAATTTGTGCTCGATTTTAGCAACATATCAATAAGTAACACCAAGTTATGAGATGTCCAAAAATCCATTTCAGTTTGGATGTATATGTGTAGAGCCCCATGGTATTTCAGAACCAAATTTCGTTCGGAGTCTTTGATACCCAGCTTGGTGCACAAGGTATGGAAGGCATTGGTGAAATCTAGAACTGCTTGGCCCCTCTCTTGTTGCAGTGTGGTCCATCTCATATATTGGTCCTCATAGTTTCCAACAGGGTAATACTATTCATTTACCGCGTCCACAAAAAAATCCCAAGTGGGATCGACCCCATATATTCCAGACTCTTATGTGGAACTTTTCTCCCAATAATTTTCCCACCAATGTTTGACATGGGGGATAGATTTAAGGAGTGCAAAGGTGATCTTTTCCCTATCAGAAAAATGGTGAACAGAGAAATAACCTTCTAGTAGATTTAACCATTTGTCTATGGCATCCACATCTATCTGACCTTCAAATACGAGAATATCAAAACTAACCTGTATCTTGAAAGGAGAGGTGCTTCCAAAGTGGTTGTTTGATGAAGATGCACCTATTGCTATTGGCAGGCATTGAAGGATGTGGGAAAAATTCTCCATCATTTCATCCCTCTGTCACGTGAGAGCTTGCTCAAGCAACAAATTAATATAACGGTTTGCTCCATCGTTTTTCTTTTCTTCCATCGTGGAGGGTTTGTTGGGAATGCAAGAGAGATTGTATTCAAGAGATACAAGATTGAGAACCAACTTTCTATACTCGGACCTCGTCAGAGACATGCACTGAAAAAAAAAATGATCAAGAGCATCCTGATCTGATACCACTAATCCAGATTATTTTCAGCACGAAATGAGAGAGGAGATATAATAAATAAATGTACATAGATATATCGGATATCCAATAATATAACATAAATGTATTAGATATGCAACCATAAACACAAAGATACAGTAATACACAATTTTCTGTTAATGAGCGAAAATGTACAAAAACTGTAAAAATACAGAGTGAAAGACACTCTAGAATGGTGGAATCTTATCTCTGAGAAGATATGTGTCTGCTTCTCGCATTCACAAGAAGGTGATTTTAAAATGAGGCTCCAAATGCCTTTTCATCATAAATAAAATCCAAAACCCTAATCATGGGGGCATAACTTTTGGCATACGATCTTTGTTTGGGGTGCACGATAGATCGTTGGAAAGGTATAGTCGAGGATATTCATTTTGGGGGCTCAATTAGAGCCTTTGGCTGTCATTGAGAAGATCACACCTTGGCTGTCATTGAGAAGATTTATCCTGAAAAACCCTCATTTAGGCCCTCAAAATGGCCCTCGAAGTTAAAAACTGCTAAAAATAGTAAATTGCCAAAATTTCCAAGAAACTGTTTTGAGCGAGTTGAAAAAGGTGGGTGGCCACTGATATCCACCTGGATAATATTCATAAGATTCAACCTTTTGAATCCATGCCCAATGGATTTATCATAGGCTTAAACATCAAATCCCATCCAAAAAGTTATTCACAATCCAAGGACCTAACTTCAAGAAACAAAAATCAAATCAGTCCTTTCGGTGATTGATTTGGGAGAGAGCCCTCTCTAATACTGGAAAGGTTAGATTCCAGTTTCTAAATTTGGTTTATGGTTATCTCTGGGTTTCTTTTCTCAGCCTAAATAAATTACAAAGTGATAAAAAAAATTGAAGGATAAATTCTATTTCTTTTCAATGCAATGCACATTCCATCAAAATGCTTAATTATTTTGTGTCAATATGTCAGGCTTTTTGGAAATTATTTTCCACTTTAATTTCCCTACACGTTCACTGAGGTTTGCATGAATTTGTGTTTGTAACTTTGTATATCTTTTGTGACTAAATCATATTGTAACCATGATAAATAAAACTAATATAAATATAGAATGAAAAAAATTGAATCCACAACATACAATTTCAGAGTATTCTCTTACTGTATTGCATAGGGTTCACTCCATAGTTATGATTTCCACTTAATGTGGTTATGTTTTAGAATTTAAGGTGTGAGGACTTACTGAAAATGGATTCTTCCACTTATCTTTTGCATGTTTCAACAAAGGCCTTCCCAAAGGTTCCATCTTATTTTGAAATCCCTACAAATTGTAGTATTCTATTTTCTCAAGATTTTATAATTGGGTTTGCTTCTTCAAATGATATGAATACATTAAAGAAGAGTTTGAATATTTTATAGTAAAATTTAAACTATTATGACTAATCAAGATATGAATAGATGGGATGCAAACTTCCATGACTCTTCATATTCCCTTGGCACAAAATATTGTTTATACACCTCCCTATGAATGAATGGAAGTTAGTATTGGTGATGACTTCTTGTTGTTTTTGTTTTTCTGAATAGCTTCATAACGTTTTTTTTACATAATATAGTGCTTGCGTCAAGAGAAGAAAGATATGAATATGGAATATTTTCAAAGAATGACCATACCAACATCCACACACCTCATTCTTGCATTAATCTTTAATATATATGTTTTTAAATAGATATATTTTGTCTCTCTTGTGATGACACAGATCGTCGATAGTATGAATAGTTCGTTGCAGAAACTAGGATGGGTCTTTTCTCTTGCGATGAAGAGAATCGTCGATCATATTAATATTTCGCCGCTCTTGCGACGCATAGTTCATCGTCGAAATTAGGATAGTTCATCTCTCTTGCGTTGAAGAGGATCGTTGATCGTATTAATAGTTTTTCTCTCTTGCAATGAATTGTTCTTCACAGAAAATAGGATAGGTCGGTCGTCTCTCTTGCGAAGATCATCCTCGGTTGTCATTCATTTGACGATCATCCTCGATTATCGTTCTTTTGATGATCATCTTTGGTTGTCATTCTTGCGACGAGTATCGTAAGTCGTCTCTCTTGCGACGACCTTCATAGATCGTCTCTATTGCAACGACCTTCTTTGGCTCATTACTCTTGCAATGTTATCTCAGGTTTGTTGCACTTACCACAAGATATGATGCGATGTTTGAGAAGCCCAAGAGTCATTGCAATCACCACGACATAACTTCGTAAGAGCATCAAAATGGTCGTCGCAAAATGACCCAAATATACTAGTGCCATCTCTCTTTTTCTTGTTCTGCCCAGCCCAAGGAATGTGCCCCTTCACTTATCTCAATTCCTTAGGTGTCCCATTTGTTTATCAGGGTCTCTCTAGCACATGTAACCAAGAATATCACTATTTGGAACTCAAGGGAAACTCATTGCTAGGAAAACTATCAAGAAGAAAACAACAATAAGCTTACTTTTGCAGTGAAACTCTGATAGAAGTTCACTCTTCAAGCCTGTAAACCTAGTTCTTTTGCAAGCCTGAAAAAATGCTTCTTATGTCTTTAGCTCCAAAAATGATCCATAATTTTACCTCCATTATTACTCTAGCTCCAATGCACCTTTTTTTTCTTGTTCTCTCATCTTGTTTCTCATGCAAAAAGGTGACGACAAAAACTGCCCCCTTTGGTCATACAAATTTCCTTTTCCCCCAAGCTAGTTGACTCTCACTCTCCCTAATGTTGATTGTAATTCAACCCCATTCTCCCAATAACTATGCGATGTGACTTCTCACACCCACCCTCTTACATGTATTTAGTGATTGGGCTCTCATACACTCAAATAGGAAATATAGGTTTGATACACAATGATAATAAAATTAAGGAATGTGGGTTTATATTAATACCCATAAATGATTTCCCCCTTGGACCCATCTTAGACACTCCTTTCTCTTAAGGAAAAATCAATCCCCATATATTCCCATGTCCCCCAACAACTGTCATCACATTTTATTTATTAAAATTCAAAAAATACAATTCACATATTACATTGCTTGGCCATAGCCACATTCATATCTACATTATGCATTAATTAAATTGGATATTATAGTGGGGATGTTACATTCCCCCTCCACTACAATTATGCATCGTCTTCTGTGCAAAAAAACTATGTTGAATACACACACACACACACACACACACTTAGAAAAATAAAATTTTGCAATATTTATAACTCCAACAACAGTCCCAACCATAATCTTATGTTTCTTTCATCCTGCTGACCCAAGGAACATACCCCCTTCACTTCTCCCAATCCATCGAGATGCATCAATATTTTATCAGGGATATTAACATAGGCGACCAGGAAATCTCTGAGATGTGGTTTAAGAAATTGTTGATGGGCCCAAAAGACTCATTCAAGCAGTTAAGGGAGAATGCCCAATGGCAGGTCCCAATTAGATCCAGTCTCATTTGGGGTAGTATTTCCGACCAAAATATTGGTCTATTTGCCACTCTAAATTAATTATCTAAATGTGAGTATGAGAACTAAAGGTTCTCAGGTGAATTAAATCTAAAACTAAACTAAGAGATGTTGGCTACAACTATTCTAAAATGCAGTCCTAAGCTAAACTAAACCTATCTTGATTAGGAGCGAACTAGTAAATATTAAATACATTTTGAAACAATATCACATAAGTTAGAATGAGTTGATACATTCATATGATAAATTAAAATGATAATGTCGATAAATTATGACACAAGTAATTTCACTCTGATTACACAAAATTATCATTGTATTCAATAAAAGAAACCATTGATAATTTAAGCACATAAGACAGTTGGGGAAAAAAATCACACAATAAGACTCGAACTCAAATAGACAGTAAAAGCATTAAGAATAATCCCAAACACATTCATTGAATATCACCGGTTTAAAAAATGTCTCTTGCTCCTTAATCAATGGTAAGAAATAGTATTGTCTAACCGCCAAAGTAGAAAAGTCATTTTACATTTACATTCCATTCTTTTATATCAGAGAGGAGATGCCTTTCATATTATTTGACAATCGAATTGGCAATGGACAATCATGATGCTTCGGTTCTCCTTCCCAATTGGGAAGTTACAATGATTAAGAAAACTGATTATACTGCAAAGTTAGGTTAAAATGATCAAAGAGGGTGTGATGGTTGCATCTTGTCAATGAAGCCTTTCCACAACTTGAAGTCCTCAAGTATAGTCTCTACTTTGCACAACTATGTTATTTCAATATTCGTTTCATTGTTGCATATGGGGGTAATGATTTCATTCTTTAGCCTATGCTCCACACATTGCAAGGAATCTTCAGTTAACGCAATTAACCTAATTGGTTGTATGAATATTTCTTCCATAACATCTACATTTACCTCTCGATAGCTTCAATGGACTTTAAGTTGAGGTCTCTTCTATTTTCCACATCCTCCACATTTGTTTGGGTTGATGATGCTTTCTCCCAATCGACTAGGGGGTCCATTATAAATTGTGTAAGCATGTCGTCGGAAAATATCCATAGTTCTCTGCATGTTGTATTGACATGCTACTAGATACTCCTGATGTATTTAATGGTTTCCATTTCAAAATCTAGGATTCGGTGGTCTTTGATCCTTCATTTATTTGAATATAATGGCAAGGTGTAAGGGGAGATTTGATTGTTTTCTTGCCATTCAATGATCTTACTGTGTGCCTACTGATCCTTCTGATATTTTCCCTGCATTTCCTTCACTTGCAAACTCAATTTAATCATATCAGATTTTGATTTATGTTTTTTGTTGAGCGTGTAAAATAATTTCTTATGCATGTCCCTAAGCTTCTCATTTACCTCGATATATTTTTTTTTGATAGTCTCCATGACACTTGTTTTCATTTTTTTTCTTCTATATTTTTCTTGAGAAGATCATTATCTAGCTATAATGTTCTAACATGTTCTTCAATATTTTCATTGTAGGTGCTTATTTCTATTTGTTCATATTTAAAACTTGTGATCTCTTGGGCATGTGGAACTTTGAGTTGGTCTATATCCTCTTGATGCATTTTTTGTCCAAGGGTGACCTTTTCCTCAAATTTTGAGTTTAATTATTTCTCCTGGAGTTGGAGCTGACTTAGAATTTCCTCCATGTGGGCACGTTATGCTTCTATAGCCTCTTTCCTGAATTCATCGGTCAACGTATGTTTGATAGTGGTCATATTAGCTTCAAGATGAGATATTCTCGTTTTTGCAACATCTAGGGCTCCTGTGACCTCATAGACTGACATAATATTAGCACCATCAAAGGCACTTGTTATTGATGTTGATTGTAGTGCATTATCTTTAGGGTTGGGTCCTTCCTTCCATTTAATGAATCTTTCAGATGCTCCATGGCTCGGATCGAATCCTTCTTGTTTCCTCTTGGTTGTTATTTCCTTAATAACCATGGCCTTGTGACTATAGTAATAATATCCTACAATGACAATTGCACCTTCAATTCAGAGTCTTATAGATGTGATCAAAAAGATTCCTGGGATGGTTGCTAGAGGAGAACATTCTTCTAATGGGAAATTTAGTGTGCTTATATCAGGGTTTGTTACCACAACTGAGATATGTGGCTCTGGTCCTTTATTTAGGGATTCAACAACCTTTCTTCTATATTCTTCTTCTCTTGTTTTCCTTTCTTCTTCTTGATCCATTAATTCAACTTGTTTCGCCTCAAAAAATTTATTTTTCTCAAGCTTTGTGTCAATGTGGGGCAAAGTTATTATGAATTATGTGTCAGCCAAATTTTTTGTATTATTTCCCTTTGAGGATGACCCTTCATTTTGTCTCTTTTCTATTCATCTTCCTTCTTTTCGACCTCTGCTTTTTTTCTCTGTTGGTATCTTCTTTCGGCTTCATCTTCTTTCCTAGCCAATTTTGCTTCCTTTTGCTTTCTTTTGCGTTCTTCAGCTTCTAGTCTATCTTTGTCCTTGTGGAATAGGGTTTTCCAATATTCTATTTTCACGACCCTATCCTCGTCTTCTTCCTTATGTAATTGTTCATCGGTGAGCCTATATAGAACTTCTTCAAAATAAAAAGCTCCCCGAAAAATGTCTTTAGCGAAATCAACTTCATGCACAACCTGTTGTGCTAGCTTGACGATTCTCATATGTTCATATACTAAATTTTGGGGGTCATTCCCTTTCTTGTTACCAAGGAATAAACATAATTCCTTCATGTTTTTGGCCTCCTTTTCATCTTTCTTTTTATTCGTCAAAGAATAATGGCCAATGTGGAGGGGGAAGATGGGCCAATATCTTTTGTTCTTCTCTGATAAGTAAGCAGTGGCCCCTTTTTCCACCGTCTGGTATGCTATCTCTCTGGCTAGAATTTTATCAGGGACATATTTGGGTATCAAATGTGGTGGTCCTGTAACCCCAAATACTCTCACATAGGTGTATTATTTCTTCATGTACCAATCCCCAATTCCTCGCAGGGCTTTAATGGCTCTTGGGGATATCTTGTGTGGGTGAAAGCCAAATATGGCCTTGTGTAGAGGAGTGAGGAAGTAATCAAATATATCATAGAAATACTCTTTACAGTTAACCTTCCATAATTGAAAACAATAGGTATGGACATGGATTTGATCTAGGTTCCAAGCCCAATTAAAATCTAGAAACCTATTAGCAATGCAAATAGCATCTACGAGGTATGTCAACATATAAAAACCACTATTCTTCATACCTTGATATTTCCAAAATCACTTTGTGATGTTTTATGATAATATTGAAGACCAATTGAAATATTTGACGATCTTAACCACTGAGTAGGCCATTGGAAACCGCTCCATGTTGAAGTGGGTGTTGGTCTCCTCACCATAAATCCTGCAAATCATTGCATTTAAGATTATGTATGGGTCCTTCAGGTAATGTGTTGGGACATATCTCTCTCCCTTTTTCACTGGCTAGTCTTCATCAACAAACCAATATTCCATAAGAGATTTAAATTTTGTGTGATCGACCCTGAAATTATCCAGGAAAGATTTGTCTAGTGAGACAGTGGGTTCCAGGGTCTTATATCAAATACTAATGTCATCTGCCTTAAGGGATGCAATTGAGACACCTGAGGCATTGGTAATCAACCTAGTATATTTATGCACACTTGTTAAACACCATAGTGAAACACCATTATAGGAAACAAGTATAGATGAGATGTTATGACGTGGATCTCACTTTTGTGTATATTCTTGTATTTGTCGATGTCTTCATCTTCAAGTGGGAAACTCTCATTATAAAACATGTCATAAATATCATAATAACTGGGATAGTGTTCCCTTCCATCATGGTTTTTTGTGTTGGTAATATTGAGAGAGGCTTGTTCTGGAACAAGAGTAGGAATGACCACTATTTGGCTTTCCCCCTTTCTGGTTTGCATACAAGAAATTTTACCTCCTACATAAATCATCCCACTGATTTAAATTAATTCACTATTGAACTGATTACAAATAATAATCAAATGAAACAACTTGCAAAACATTTACCTGTTGGCTCGAAAATGACTACTCAAAACACAATTTACCCAGTTCTTGTGGTGGAAACATTAAGAAAATTTTTGGCAGAATTGTAGAAAATTGAGGTCGATTATATGTTAACATGGTTATAATGTTGCCCAAAAATCCCTAACCCACAAACAATCAATGAAAAATGTGTTACATATTTGATTTGGTCAGAGTAGTACGATGTGTTATAATTGTTCTACGCAAACAGCCCCGTGTCCATGATCGTTGTTGTATTATCGGGGAAGTACAAATGATAAGTGGAGGGAAATCATTGATGTTGTCATTGGGTAATTACAAACAACCAACAAGGTTAATTCGGTAAGAATTAAGAGGTAATATTCTGGCGACGACGTATTTATACCGGTGGTTAATATCGAATTAAGTTCTAAGTGATGATTACGAGTTCATTGGACTTTACAATTCGACCATCAAGGACAAAACCTTTTCCTTTATCTTCTGATATTATAGTAAAATGGTTTGTGTGGGCCAGGTCAAGTGAGAGGGAGAATTTCTAACGGTTATGATTTCAACACGTGGCACGAGTTTTGGGTCCTTTCCAAGAAGATTTATGTTAATATTATAAAAAGGGGACCTCAAAATAATTGTCCACGAGATGCCAATAAGTGTTGTAGATTCATGTTTATAGCCTTTCAAGAAGAATATATGAGTGGTTTCACATAAAGCATATCTTTTTTAAGTTCAAGTGTGTACTTACACTATGTAATAACATGTGATTTATCTGAAACAAAGTGTCATGAATTATCCAAGAAACACAACCACAAGTCATATTTTAATTGGTCAACAACAAATGCAAGGCAATCCATCATCACATGAGTACCCAGATACATTATCCTTAGTAAAATTAGGATTGATATTGTAGTACAAATTCTGATAAGGTAAATATAAGATAGGATAGCAGATATTTTATTATGGTAGTGAAACAAAGATAGCAAGGTAAAAAGAAATAACAAAAAGAGAATTATATTCTAAAGGTGCTCACATAGAAAAGGAAATCTTACTATGTACAAAACTAGATCACCAAAGGTGATCAAAAGAAGTATCGTTTTAGATTTTTTCCATTGACATGAATATCCTCCTCATATACCTCCAATGTTTTGAGTTTGAAAGTTCTAGGCTCGACTTTTAGATGAATTTTATATGGACCTAACCAAAGCTTTTGGAATTTTGTAAATTTCATTTTCTTTATCCCATTTAAGGATGATATCTCCCTCTTGGAAGTCCTTGTTCCCTATATATGACTTATCAAACCGTCTCTTGATTACTTCTTGATGTTGCATTAAGGTATTCTTATCCATTTTCCTATCTCCTTCAAGTTTAAGAAGCATATTTAACCTTTGTTGTATTGCTAGACATTCTTTGTCTTGAACAGATTGGGCAAGTTGTAGTGAAGGAAAAAATGTGTGAGTGGGTAAAGTTGCTTTGTGTCCGTAGACCATAAAAAAGGGGGATTTGTTGATGTTTTGGTAGCATAGGACAAGTACTTCCACATAGGAATGTGTTTTTCATGTGGAAGTTGTCAAAAATATTCTAGTCTTGAGTTTACTTTAGTTAGAAGGAATTAATTAAAGTAAAATTGTATTTATTAGTGAATTGAGTTATTTAAGGACATGCTTAACATGCAACATGTAATATAAATATTAAGTGGGTGTGAGAAGTAATAATTTTAGATCACTTTGAAGATTAGAAATAGATTTTAACTCATGATTACAAAAGCAAGGTTTGGGTATAGGAGAAATCACATTTGATGAGAGATCAAAGGTAGGGAATTGTGTTGAGGGAGTCGACACAGTCACGACTTTGAGAGGAAGTCACCTAGTGAGAGAC
>SNQJ01S0070085.1:13600-30062 GCA_010110895.2 Picea sitchensis
ACATCTAACTGTATTGACTCTGTATCTAGATCATCTAAATACTCTGAATCCGAATTCTCATCTTAAGAAGAGTCGACATGTGCATGCTCATCATCTCTGACAGGTGGAAGAACAAAGGTGTTTTCATGCGTATGCTAAGGTACATGCGAGACACTTTCCTCGAATTGGAGACTTTGCTCAATGATGATTCAGTCCAAGGAAAGATAAATAAGTCTTTATCCCTTCACATCGTCGGGCTATCCAACAAATATACACTCTGTGTTCTGTGGATCAAGTACCTTCCTCTTTTCAGAGAGAATCCTGGCCCATGCACGTGAACTGAAAATATGAAAATGGGTCACTTCCGGTTTGAGGCCGCTCCAAGCCCCATAGGGGGGATTATCCTTGACAGATCTATGGGAAGATATATTTTGGATGTAGGTTTCAAAATTAAGTGCTTCAGCCCATAATCTATGTGGAAGTGATGTTGCATGTATCATGCAAGATGCCATCTCTTTTAGAGATCTATTTTTCCACTCAAAAACTTCGTTTTGCTGTGGAGTATAGGGAACCATGTGCTGCAACTGAATCCCTGCCTCAGGACAAATATTATGGATTTCAAGGTTGACATACTCTCCCCAGTTATCAGTTCATAGGATTTCAATTTTCTTTCTTGATTGTGTCTCAACAAGGGATTTGAAATGTTTGAGGTGTTGAAAGACCTCCGATTTTTTCCTATGAAAGAAAATCCATGTGAAGTGTGAGAAATCATCAACAAAAATGAGTGTGTACCTTTCTTTCCTAATTGATGGATGAAGAAAAGGGCCCATGAGGTCACTATGGATCAGATATAAAGGAGAGGAATCTCTCTAAGTCTTTCCTTTGTCGAATTTATCTTGAGGGTGTTTTCCAAGAACACATCCCTCATAAATTCCTTTGGAGAAGTGGATGTCAGGTAGACCATCAACCATTCCCTTCTTTCTAAGTTTTTGTATATATATGAAATTTAAATTCCCGAACCTTTCATGCTATATCCTACTACTTTCATTGGCATGGGTAAGCAGTAATGCAGAATCTAGTTCAATAAATTCAGAAAATGTGTAGAAAATAGATTGATTATTTACCTCATTGATAGCAACCCTAGAATTGGTTTTCATGTCATAGATATCCACTGCATTAGGTGTGAATATGAATCTCTTTTTGTTTCCATATTTTTTCATCTGATACACGAAGAGAAGATTGACAGAAAGTTTGGGAATGTGCAACACATTCTCAAAGATTTTGTTTGTGAGTTCAATCCTTCCTTTTTCGGTGACCTTGATTGGAGAGTTGTCACCCATCAGAATATGAGGACATTTTCATGAATCCAATGAACAATAGACCTCTTTTTTTGCATCCATGTGGTGTGATTCTCCTTAATATATGATCCAAGCATCGTGAGAGGAGTTAATGGAAATCAAAGCATGGCTAGAATTGCCTTTCTTGGGATTCTAATCTTCTGGTTTCTTCTTATTGTCACCCTCAGGGATGGGATATCCAAGATTGTTTTGATAAAGTATTTGGGTCATTATATCTATCTGTTTCTACATACATGTGGATTCTGGATGGAATCCTTTACGTAAGTAAGAGCATTTCTCCCCTTTTCTTCCCTTTCCACCTTTGGATCGAGAGGCATCGTTGAAGGGTTTTGAGTACCCTTGCTTCTTCGGATTTGCGTGTGCTTTCCTTTTTTATTTATATTTATATTTCTAATATTGATGACCACTTCCATATTTCATAGTAAGTGCATGTTCCTTTGGGCCTTTGATTTTTCCCATGTTGATGAACTTGCTCTGCTCTTGTGTCAGAGACTTGATAAAGTCCTCAAGAGTGGGAATATTCCAGGTATATCCAAATGAAAATGTAACTGAATGAAATGTGGATACAAACATGGAGTATTCTAGAACAATATTTGAGAGAATGGTGAGAGCCATTTTTTTCTTCTCATTAAATTTATCAACCCCGCAAGCCTTGAGTTGTGACAACAAATCCTTATATTTGGTAAAGAAATCTTGGAGATTGTCGAAGATTTTCAGATCCAATGTGAGAAATTCCACCTCAAGCATGTGTCCCCTCATCTCATCCTATTTTCCAAAGAGCCCTTCCAAGGTGGTCCAATATTCATTGGGGGTTTTACAGGAGGTTATGTGAAAGAGAAGTTTAGGATAAATGAGACTTCATATTGTTCTGAATGCTTCATCCATTTGATTTAGATACTTGGATTTTTATATGGAAGATGTTGGTTTTATCTCTATGTTCATGGTTAAACTATACAATCCTCTACTTCAAATATGCATGATCATATTCTCCTTCCATGAAAATAAATTGTATGGTGTAAGAATGAATTCTTTTGAAACTTCCATTTTTCTGCTGTCTTCAATCTTCGGTACCTGCAAAAATAATTTGGTGTGTATTTTACCTAGTAGTATGTCTACTATGATACCATGTAAATGTGTTGAACCTGCACATAATATATCTAGTTGGGAATTGACATACACAGTTGCAGAGAAAATAGAAGAAAAGAGAAGCAGGAGAGAAAGAATGGAAGAATTATCATTAACCAAATGAATGAATGATAATTTACACATGATATACTCTGTATAACTCAACCAATGCACACTGGAGAAGGATAAAATAAGCCATAGTGGTGGTATAGAGTGATATGGACACACACCGGCAGTTACAAGAGTAAACTTCCACCTAGTATAGTCTCTCGGGAAGTTAGGGGAGTGAACTTCCACCTAGCTGAGTTAACTAGTCTATCAGTCTTCAGTTAACTGACTGAAACAAAGTGAAGTGAGGAGGAGATCATGGAAACATGGGAAATGCATTAGTATTGTGATTATCCCAAGGAAAATGTGCATTAGTTGGTGATGATCCCAATGTTGCATGGTGATAATCCCAATGTTGCATCTAAACTCCACTCAACTGATCAAACTGAAGTGAAAATTGAAGAGAATATTCTCCCTAGAGGAATATTCTTTCTAAAATATAGGAGACTGAATAATGACAAATAAACATAGGAAAAACCTTGGGAAAAATAAATCCTAGGTGTGTGTGAAGTAACTCCGACAATGGGAAGACTCCTTGTGTGTGGATGTTGGAATTGATGAAAGTTTTGTTATAAAGGGTAATCTATATATTTCGGTTACTAAATAAAATGAAAGATGTTGCATAGTTGTTGAATGGGTTTTTGTAATGTCCCCGGCCACCCAGGTCGGTCCACGATACACTAGAGAATGCTTTTTTTCTCTCTTCGGAACATACTGTAACATACCCAGCATCCAACTGAGTTATGCCACATAAAGTTTTCGAACTGCATGCAATTAAAATATATACACACATAATTCTTGCGAAAATTCATATATAAGATGTAAACATACAAATACATTTTGTAAATGCATGGATTCATACTAAAATAACCGTAAACATAAACATTCATCATATACAGGCAATACCCATAAATATATAGACAGTTATAACTACACAGAGGACAAACCCATAAAAATAAACACGTAAATAATAATGTAGCATGTAAAAATTATCACAGAGTTGACACTTATCTTGGTAAGAATATCACCAACTACGTGCATACTTTCAATGAACCTCCCAACCTTAGACCACACTGATCATCACTCTCAACAGTGGGTCACCCCCGAGCTGGGACTAAACTCTAGCTGGGTAAAGGGATTCCTAACTAGGCTAATGGATCATAGACAATAGGAAAGACTCCATCATAGGTGCCAACTCAAACTAATAGCCTACAGTCCCTCATTCCCTACATTCCTGTCCCACCCCAGGAAGTGTGTCCCTTCTCTGCTCAATAGTCCTTCGGCTACCCCACTTCCTTTCCGGGCTTCAACAACAGGTCAAACAGGAAGTCTTAGAGCCCTGTAGCTGTATTTTAGCACCTTCAAGAAATCAATTCCCCAACAATTCTCTCACCCAGAGAGAAATTTCTCATGGGACTGAAAACCCACCTCTTCAATATCCCACGGTCCTGACAACCTGCCTCTTCAATATCCCACGGTCTTGACAACCTGCTTCTTCAGTCCATCTCCCAATCTAACCTACTACTCAAACATGTATGGTTGTGGATACCGTTCAGGTATAGTGATAGGAAGGTATGAAGGATAACTGACTGCGTGAGTGAAATGGTCATGGAATCCTAGCTGAATGATGGAAAAAGATGGGAAAATGAACTAAGTCCAAACAATATGTATGCATGTCCCCAACTTGAAACTTTTCATGTGGGGAGCTACGTTGGCCCACTTGTCCCCAACTTTGGAACTTAGGATAAAATAATTATCCACACTTTATACTTTAAGAAATATTAATATAATATTCCTTTTTGTCTTAAGCTCCCTAGCTTAGCCCTTTTCCTTAAATTTTATCCCCCACCCTTTCCCTAACTATTGGATTTTAGTCCCCCATACTCTTTTATCATGGTCGGTCTGCATGCAGCGATGTATTTTATATTAATGATGAGACATATAAAAAAATAGGCTCGCTGACCTTTAACATCTAGGCTCTCTAGATTATTCATCACATAAGACTTTTGACTTAAAATAAACCGGCTCACTAGCCTATAAAATACAACATATACATAAAGGCTCTCTAGCCTCAAAATCACGCGCACTTAAGTTTGTTGTGCACGATATCCTATAATGTGCCCATTTCATCAATTTACTACGCAGTACATGCGTGCACTACACCACGGAATATGCATGCCAAAAATATATAAAAGAACTCACCAGCTTAAGTACATTATTACATTTACAGTTGGGGTTTCGCCTAGGGATATTACAGTTTCCAAGGTAGATCATTATGCATGAGAGAGATGGTGATGGGAACCAGTAATGGTTGAAATGACCCCTACCAGACTAGTACTCTGTTGGATTTAAATTTTTGAGACCCAGAACAATCCTCTAACCCAGATAATTTAATTACCAGCCAAAATGGTATTTGGGAAGTCATCCTCAAGAGTCAATGAGAAGATAGGAATATTACCCATCAGGAAACCTCCTGACCTGGCCCACAAAATTTGGAATTGGACCCACGAAATCTTGTTGAGGAAGGAAAGAAAAGGAAGGAAAATCATGGGAAGAAGGGAATATGGAAGGGGAATGTGTCTGGTGACCATTTCTAAAGAGGGAGAACATGTGAAACTCTCTGTTTCTGAAGAGAACTGGAAAATAAATTTGTTTATGGGCACAAGAATTTATGGGCAATGTCTTCTAACCAAGCTGATAAACGAGGTTGCAGAGAAGATTTGTGGTTGATCAAGAACTCATTGCAGGCTCCCTTTCTTGGTGGTGTTATCACTCTGTAAATTTGTTTGGATGATAAAAAAATGATAGAGGTAACCTACAAACCAACTTTAGAGCTGGGTACTAGCCTGCTCATCTTAGAGAAGGCTCTCTCCTGTCACTTGGTATTTCTTTGATAATCAATGGCTAGGTTATGTTTCTTGTGGGGTTTTTTATATTTTTGTTAGCAAGGAAGGGGAGTGGCACTTAGGGCTATGGTGTCAAACTTATGAAAACGAATGGAAGAACTGACTAGAATGTATAAATATCTAGAGGATAAAGGCTAAATGAGGCGATAAATCTGAGTTATAATTTGTAAATTTGAAGAGTGTAGGAAGAAAATAAAGCATATAACTACACTAGAGAATTAAATAAATGAATTATGAATTAGTTAGGAATAACTTAACACAATTTAAATTGCTTCATCCGGGAGCATCACAATATGAATTATGGGCCTTTGACTATCCAATTTAAACAGAAGATAGTGAAAATGAAATTAGAAATACAGGAAATACATACAAAGATAGGAGACAAAACTCATATCACCACCATTAGAATCTTTTCATGGAAACTTCAATACTTCGGCATGTGTATTCAATTCATCATCAGAAAATTACATTCAAGTTCCAAATAGCTAAGACCATGCCCTTGCACTTCTACCAACCCTTAATACATTTGGAACTCCTAATATTTATACAAGTTCAAGTTCCTTCAGTTTGAAACCGATTACAATGCTTGAAATGAAACGTTTGAGTTTCTGAAACTGATTACAATAATTACAAATGACAGTTTCAGTATTGTAACCAATTACAATGATTAACAAGAAAACATTTGATGATATGGATTCTAAATTCTTCGACGCTTTAGCTCCTTTCTTTGCCACTTGTTCTATTCTGGTCTTCCACCTAGTATTCCATCTTCAGTGACACATGGACATCATTTAATGGACCCTGGAAAAATGCACTTTGTCTTACCCAATCGTACTATCTCCTTCCATTTCAAGTTGGAAGGGATATCATAATCCATCATTNATTTCTTTGATCAGGATCTCCAACTCAATGCAAGAGGCATATGCCATGACTGGTAGTCCAACTTTCACTTCTTTGAACTGATTCAAAATCTAAAAATATGTAATCAAATGTTCAACTAGGGTTTCTCTTTTCAGGTTTTCCTCCAGGGCTTCAAACTTGTAGTGGTCTATTTTGCACTGAGTGAGGTGATTGTTGTATTCTTCTTGATCATATAATTTTCCTTTTCCATCCAAAAATGGTGGGATGCCTTTAATAAACAATTCTTCAAATAGATCCTTGAATTCTTGCACACTTTTCTCCATATGTGTTGCCTTAGTTTGGACTGATTTCAATGGGTTATGTTTAGCAATAACTCTCCTAGCCTAGATGATCGATGTAATTCTATATTCAAATCCAATGGTATGAAGTTCTGCAGTAGGGATGGAGTTGAGAAGGTTTATGGAATTTTGGGCCCACTCTAATGGTTTCTTTGCTAAATTCTCATTCACAACAATGCACCTGCTTTTGGCTGTGATGACAATGTTGTCCTTATCATTGATGAAATTTAAATGCACTTTGAACTTGGAAACTTCAACATCTATAGAATCCCAGATGATGTGTTTGGCTCCCTACAACAGTCCTTTTCCCCTTAATCTTATTTTCAGCTTGTCTATCCTTTCTTGGAAGGATTTATTCTCCTTTTGAAGTTGAGTCATTCTTTCATCCTTTTCTTTCATTTCCTAATTCAATTTATCTATGTCCCCTTTTAACCCCTTGATTTATCCTACCTTTAGGCTAACCTGTGACATAGCTTGGACAAGTCCTTTGGTGTTTGGCCCAGCTTATCCAATGGGAGGTGTTGTAACAGAGATTGAAAATTTTCTCTACTCATTTGTTTTCATCCCAATGTGTTTGAGAATCGCAAATTATCTCTAACTTGCATCAAATTGTTGAAGGAAGCTATAGCTGAATCTTAAGAATGGTGGGCTTGCACCTGGCGTTTGCAATTTACATGCGATTTGAGGAAAAGGAGTCTGTGTCTCCTTTAGCGTTGGGTGAGGGCAAGATAGATCCAGACCGTGTGAAGGAACTCAAGGATCTCTGCATTGTTCACATTCACAGCGTAGCGTAGCGATCATACTTTTTTCTCGCCCATTGGGGGAGCAAAGAGGAAGAGGGAAATTTGACTCTTTTTTCAATACAAAAATGAGCTACCTGTTACAGACTCTTACGAGGAAACAAGACGTTGAGAAGCTCATCGGGGATACATTGGACAAGGTTTTGGTTCTCCGATTCGGAAGGGCCACAGATGTTGTTTGCATGCAGCTTGATGAAATTCTTGCAAAAACTGTACGTGAAGTGTCCAAGTTTGCATCGATAGCTTTAGTGGATGTTGATGCAGAGGAAACCCAAGTTTATCTCAAGTACTTTGACATTACTTTGATACCTTCTACGGTCTTCTTTTTTAATGCACATCATATGAATTCGCCTATATAATACCATTTCTCACGATGCCAAGAGATCTGCCACATACATGGTGTGACCCATAGGGACCTCAAGCCAGAGAATTTCTTGTTTACGAACCGAAAGGAGAATTCAACTATTAAAGCCGTTGATTTTGGATTATCTGTATTCTTCAAACCTGGGGATCGCTTTTCTAAACTAGCTGGTAGTCCATACTACATGGCACTGGAGGTTTTGAAGCATAATTACGGACCTGAGATTGATGTGTGGAGTGCTGGTGTTATTCTGTATATTTTATTGTGTGGTGTGCCACCATTTTGGGTTGACTCGGAGCAAGGAGTTTCTCAGGCGATTCTTCGTGGTTTTGTAGACTTCAAAAGAGAGCCATGGCCAAAAAAATCACTTGAACCTGCTGGGATTAACAATGAAAGAAAAAGAAGATGGCAAAGAAAGTCCAATGAGGATTTCAAAGTCATTCCACCTAGAGTCTTTCACACATGGCTCCAAGATACCTCCATGCAACAGCGAACCTCCACGCTTTGATGGAACAAAAATAGGAACAACATTGCCAGCAGCAGTGGTTGGTGAGAGCTAAACCCATGGAATGTCAGAGGTTCCAGTCGCAGCCTCCTCCTATTCAATCTGAAACCTCAACTGCTCATGGTGCTTGAACCGACCATTCAACATCTAATTTGATTGGTGATCATTATCAGTATCTCCCCGTGTAGCATGTTATGAACTTGATAACCAGCATGGATTTC
Source organism: Picea sitchensis (assembly GCA_010110895.2). Lineage (NCBI taxonomy): Eukaryota > Viridiplantae > Streptophyta > Pinopsida > Pinales > Pinaceae > Picea > Picea sitchensis. The sequence continues at coordinate 22,163 of SNQJ01S0070085.1, forward strand.
ACGTGTCGATGTTTGAAAGACTCATCAAACAAAACAAGATGTCATTCCACTCGCTCGTTGTACATAGTAGCATGATGAAGAGTCATTCCAATGCAAATTCCTTCTCCCCGGAAAGAGGTGAACTGCAATACCAGTAGATATTTTTGTACCTGGTTTCCCATGTGAGTTGGCATATTGGAGAGTGATAAAAATACTTTTCCAGGCTTCCATTGGGCATAAACTGGATCACTAGAGCCCTTGTGTTTGAATTTGAGAATGCCCCCAGTATTTTCACTAGGTTACGATGTTGAATCTTACCAAGTACCTTGCGTTCCTTCAAAAAACTTTGCAGGGATTCGTTGTAATCCATTTCAAGGATCTTGATCACAACTACTTGACCATTCTTGAGAATTCCCTTGTATACTTTTCTCCATGCTCCTTTGCCGATGATGGTGGCTTCACTAAAATCATTGGTAGCATCTGACAAATCTGATAACTTTAGTTGTAAACCCGATCCAAAAGAGCCGGTTTCGGTTTTCTCATGAGTGGATGAACGAGAGGTTGATCTGTAGTAACAATAATACACGAGGATTGCAAAGAGAAGCAATGTTACTGCAGGCACGATCGTGATTATTTCCACCAGTGCCCTCCAACCATCGTCTTCTGCATTACTTTCTTGTTGATCTTCATTTTTGCTGAGGTAGCAAGATTTTCTTAAATTAGTGTTGACGCCACAGCTATGTATCTATTGGATTAAATCAGTGTGCAAAGCTTAGAGACTGTGTACAGCCAGGACATCACTCTAATCAACATTCTGTGTTAGATTTTTGGAGGTTTCGAAGTAAAATCAAACGCAAGAATAACACAAAGATTTATCCCAGCTAAAATACCCCACTTGTCAAAGATTAGTAACGACAGTGCATCCGACATTCGCACAGTCCGGAGAAGGCAAACTGTTTCATATTCCCAGAACACAAAGAGTTTTAGATTTTTCTTTTAAAAGATGGATTGATGTAATAGAAAAAAAGGGGGGGCACGGGGTCGAGCTGGGGAATAAACCTCTTGTGAAGAGGGGTTCTTTTGTATGCTGAGTTATTTTGTAAGCCAAGAATGGAATAATACAGAAGATATATTTACTTGAGACTGTGAGATTCATCACGGTTGATTCTTTCAGTATGTTCTTCCTTATTTCAGCTGTGTTAAATCTGTTTGGAATTCATTTTATATGCTCCTTGCCCACAGTTGATATATACGTCTTATCATTATCATATTGTTTATCTCTTCCTTATCTCAGCTGTGTTAAATTTGTTTGGAATTCATTTTATATGCTCCTTACCCACAGTTGATATTATGTGTTGCATTCTATGGTGACTGGTCAGAATTCGTTCAAGATAAGCGCTCTGCATCTAGTTATCAGCCTTTGTTTGTTTTCCTCTAAAGATTATCGCAGTGAAGATTCCTCCTTGATTGATGCTTTCACTGTGATGGCCTTTCCTTTTCTTTTTCTTCTACCGCATCATGATTATCAATTGCTGAAAGATAGACATACTTTGCCTCATTTTCCGCAAGTTATATGATCACTGCTATTAGCTCCTTTCTTCTGTTTTCACTTGACTCCATGCCCAATGGACTATTTCCCTAGTCCAACCCCCAAAAATCTAAATTCGAAACTATCATTTACCCATAAATCTGCCCACCATTTCACGCTTACTGAAGATTATATTGTGACATTATTCGAGAGATCCCTCTCGGGTTGGGAGGGGCAGCCTCCAATCCAAAGTGGTTCGAGGTTGCCTCGGGATTGATTTGCATGCAACCCAATTTAGTTCCGAGTGTCAACATTTTGGCACCGTTGCTGAGGATCGAAGTTGATATCTATCCCTGGGAGAACGACATTTTCATAGTCCTAAGGCCTAGTTGAGCAGTCAGTCATAGGAAAATATTGGTTGCACATGCTCTGGCGAATCCATTAAAAGTTTTCGATGGTGATTTCACTGGTAGGAGAACTCAGAATTATAGCTTTCGCGTAAGGTTGCCCAATGGATGAAGGCACCTGGTCTACTGTTCTTGGCACTTTACGGGAAAGTACCATCCCTAGATGGAGCCTATGTTGTAACAGAGATTGAAAATTTTCTCTACTCATTTGTTTTCATCCCAATGTGTTTGAGAATCACAAATTATCTCTAACTTGCATCAGATTGTTGAAGGAAGTTGTAGATGAATCTTAAGAATGGTGGGCTTTCACCTGGCATTTGCAATTTACATGTGATTTGAGGAAAAGGAGTCTGTGTCTCCTTCAGCATTGGGTGAGGGCGAGATAGTTGCAGACCATGTGAAGGAACTCAAGGATCTATGCATTGTTCACATTCACAACGTAGCATAGTGATTGTACTTTTTTCTCTCCCATTGGAGGAGCAAAGAGGAAGAGGGAAATTTGACTCTTTTTTCAATACAGAAATGAGCTACCTGTTACAAACTCTTACGAGGAAAAAGGACGTTGACAAGATCATCAGGGATACATTGGACAAGGTTTTTGTTCTCCGATTTGGAAGGGCCACAGATGTTGTTTGCATGCAGCTTGATGAAATTCTTGCAAAAACTGTATGTGAAGTGTCCAAGTTTGCATCGATAGCTTTAGTGGATGTTGATGCAGAGGAAACCCAAGTTTATCTCAAGTACTTTGGCATTACTTTGATACCTTCTACGATCTTCTTTTTTAATACACATCATATGAATTCGCCTATATAATACCATTTCTCACGATGCCAAGAGCTCTGCCACATACATGGTGTGACCCATAGGGACCTCAAGCCAGAGAATTTCCCTTTTGCGAACAGAAAGGAGAATTCACCTATTAAAGCCGTTGATTTTGGATTATCTGTATTCTTCAAACCTAGGGATCACTATTCTAAACTAGTTGGTAGTCCATACTACATGGCACTGGAGGTTTTGATGCGTAATTATGGAATTGAGATTGACGTGTGGAGTGCTGGTGTTATTCTGTATATTTTATTGTGTGGTGTGCCACCAGTTTGGGATGAATCAGAGTAAGGAGTTGCTCAGGCGATTCTTCGTGGTTTTCTAGACTTCAAAAGAGAGCCATGGCCAAAAAAATCACCAGAACCTGCTGGGATTAACAATGAAAGAAAAAGAAGATGGCAAAGAAAGTCCGATGAGGATTTCAAAGTCATTCCACTTGGAGTCCTTCACACATGGCTCCAAGATACCTTCATGCAACAACAAACCTCCACGCTCTGATGCAATAGAAACAGGAACAACATTGCCAGCAGCAGCGGTTGGTGAGAGCTAAACCCCTGGAATGTTAGAGGTTCCAGTTGCATCCTCCTCCTATTCAATCTGAAACCTCAACTGCTCACGGTGCTTGAACCAACCATTCAACATCTAATTTGATTGGTGATCATTATCAGTATCTCCCCATGTAGCATGTTATGAACTTGAGCACCAGCATGGCTTTCACGTGTCAATGTTTGAAAGACTCGTCGAACACAACAAGATGTCATTCCACTCGCTCGTTGTACAGAGTAGCATGATGAAGAGTCATTCCCATGAAAATTCCTTCTCCCCTGAAAGAGGTGAACTGCAATACCAGTAGCGATTTTTGTACCTGGTTTCCCATGTGAGTTGGCATACTAGAGAGTGATAAAGATACTTTTCTAGGCTTCCATTGGGCATAAACTGGATAACTAGAGCCCTTGTGTTTGAATTTGAGAATGCCCCCAGGATTTTCACTAGGTTACGATGTCAAATCTTACCAAGTACCTTGTGTTCCCTCACAAAACTTTGTAGGGATTCATTGTAATCCATTTCAAGGATCTTGATCGCAACTACTTCACTGTTCTTGAGAATTCCCTTGTATACTTTGCTCCATGCGCCTTTGATGATGATGGTGACTTCACTGAAATCATTGGTAGCATCTGACAAATCTGATAACGTTAGTTGTAAACCTGGTCCAAAAGAGTCGGTTTCGATTTTCTCATGAGCGGATGAACGAGAGGTTGATCTGTAGTAAGAATAATACATGAGGATTGCAAAGAGAAGCAATGTTACTGCAAGCACGATCGTGATTATTGCCACCAGTGCCCTCTGACCATCGTCTTTTGCATTACTTTCTTGTTGATATTCATTTCTGCTGAGGTAGCAAGATTTGTTTAAATTAGTGTTGACACCACAACTACGTATGTATTGGATTAAATCAGTGTGCAAAGCTTAGAGACTTTGTACAACCAGGACATCACTCTAATGAACATTCCGTGTCTGATTTTTGGAGGTTTCGAAGAAAAATCAAACGCAAGGATAACACAAAGATTTATCCCAGCTGAAATACCCCACTTGTCAAAGATTAGTAACGACAGCGCATCCGACAGTCACGCAGTCCGGAGAAGGAAAACCGTTTCATATTCCTGGAACACAAAGAGTTTTATATTTTTCTTTTAAAAGATGGATTGATGTAACAGAAAAAAGGGGGGGCGCGGGGGTGAGCTGGGGAATAAACCTCTTTTGAAGAGGGGTTATTTTGTATGCTGAGTTATTTTGTAAGCCAAGAATGGAATAATACAGAAGATATATTTACTTGAGACTGTGAGATTCATCACAGCTGATTCTTTCAGTATGGTCTTCCTTATTTCAGCTGTGTTAAATCTGTTTGGAATTCATTTTATATGCTCCTTACCCACAGTTGATATATACATCTTATCATTATCATATTGTTTATCTCTTCCTTATTTGAGTTGTGTTAAATTTGTTTGGAATTCATTTTATATGCTCCTTACCCACAGTTGATATTATGTGTTGCATTCTATGGTGACTGGTCAGAATTTGTTCGAGATAAGCACTCTGCATCTAGTTATTAGCCTTCGTTTGTTTTCCTCTAAATATTATCGTAGTGAAGATTCTTCCCTGATTGATGCTTTCACTATGATGGCCTTTCCTTTTCTTTTTCTGCTACCGCATCATGATTATCAATTGCTGAAAGATAGACTTATTTTGCCTCATTTTCTGCAAGTTACACGATCATTACTATTAGCTCCTTTCTTCGGTTTTCACTTGACTCCATGCCCAATGGACTGTTTCCCTGGTCCAACCCCCAAAATTCTAAATTTGAAACTATCATTTACCCATAATTCTGCCCACCATTTCACGCTTACTGAAGATTATATTGTGACATTATTCGAGAGATCCCTCTCGGGTTGGGAGGGGCAGCCTCCAATCCAAAGTGGTTCGAGGTTGCCTCGGGATTGATTTGCATGCAACCCAATTCAGTTTCGAGTGTCAACATTTTGGCGTCGTTTCCGGGGATCAAAGGTTATATCTATCCCTAGGAGAATGACATTTTCATAGTCCTAAGGCTTGGTTGAGCAGTCGGTCATAGGAAAATATTGCTTGCACATTCTCTGGTGACTCCATTAAAAGTTTTCGATGGTGATTTCACTAGCAGGAGAACTTAGAATTATAGCTTTTGCATAAGGTCACCCAATGGATGAAGGCACCTAGTCTACTGTTCTTGGCACTTTACGGGAAAGTACCATCCCTAGATGGAGCCTATGTTGTAACAGAGATTGAAAATTTTCTCTACTCATTTTTTTTCATCCCAATGTGTTTGAGAATCACAAATTATCTCTAACTTGCATCAGATTGTAGCTGAATCTTAAGAATGGTGGGCTTGCACCTGGCATTTACAATTTACACGTGATTTGAGGAAAAGGAGTCTGTGTCTCCTTCAGCGTTGGGTGAGGGCGAGATAGCTGCAGACCATGTGAAGGAACTCAAGGATATCTTTGTTGTTCACATTCACAGTGTAGCGTAGCGATCGTACTTTTTTCTCACCCATTGGAGGAGCAAAGAGGAAGAGGGAAATTTGACTCTTTTTTCAATACAGAAATGAGCTACCTATTACAGACGCTTACGAGGAAACATGATGTTGACAAGATCATCAGGGATACATTGGACAAGGTTTTTGTTCTCCGATTCGGAAGGGCCACAGATGTTGTTTGCATGCAGCTTGATGAAATTCTTGCAAAAACTGTACGTGAAGTGTCCAAGTTTGCATCGATAGCTTTAGTGGATATTGATGCAAAGGAAACCCAAGTTTATCTCAAGTACTTTGACATTACTTTGATACCTTCTATGATATTCTTTTTTAATGCACATCATATGAATTCACCTATATAATACCATTTCTCACGATGCCAAGAGCTCTGCCACATACATGGTGTGACCCATAAGGACCTCAAGCCAGAGAATTTCTTGTTTGCGAACAAAAAGGAGAATTCACCTATTAAATCCATTGATTTTGGATTATCTGTATTCTTCAAACCTGGGGATCACTTTTCTAAACTAGTTGGTAGTCCATACTACATGGCACTGCAGGTTTTGAAGCGTAATTACGGACCTGAGATTGACATGTGGAGTGCTGGTGTTATTCTGTATATTTTATTGTGTGGTGTGGCACCATTTTGGGCTGAATCAGAGCAAGGAGTTGCTCAGGTGATTCTTCGTGGTTTTCTAGACTTCAAAAGAGAGCCATGGCCAAAAACATCACCAGAACCTGCTGGGATTAACAATGAAAGAAAAAGAAGATGACAAAGAAAGTCCGATGAGGATTGCACTATCATTCCACCTGGAGTCTTTCACACATGGCTCCAAGATACCTCCATGCAACAACGAACCTCCATGCTTTCATGCAATAGAAACAGGAACAAAATTGCCAGCAGTAGCTGTTGGTGAGAGATGAACCCCTGGAATGTCAGAGGTTCTAGTTGCAGCCTCCTCCTATTTAGTCTGAAACCTCAACTACTCATGGTGCTTGAACCGACCATTCAACATCTAATTTGATTGGTGATCATTATCAGTATCTCCCCGTGTAGCATGTTATGAACTTGAACGTCGGCATGGATTTCATGTGTTGATGTTTGAAAGACTCGTCAAACACAACAAGATGCCATTCCACTTGCTCGTTGTATAGAGTAGCATGATGAAGAGTCGTTCCAATGCACATTCCTTCTCCTCGGAAAGAGATGAACTACAATACCAGTAGCGATTTTTGTACCTGGTTTCCCATGTGAGTTGGCATACTAGAGAGTGATAAAGATACTTTTCCAGGCTTCCATTAGGCATAAATTGGATCACTAGAGCCCTTGTGTTTGAATTTGAGAACACCCCCAGGATTTTCACCAGGTTACGATGTCAAATCTTACCAAGTACCTCGCGTTCCTTCAGAAAAATTTGCAGGGATTCATTGTAATCCATTTCAAGGATCTTGATCGCAACTACTTGACCATTCTTGAGAATTCCCTTGTATACTTTGCTCCATGCGCCTTTACCAATGATGGTGGCTTCACTAAAATCATTGGTAGCATCTGACGGATCTGATAAATTTAGTTTTAAACCCGGTCCAAAAGAGCCTATTTCAGTTTTCTCATGAGCGGATGAACGAGAGGTTGATCTGTAGTAACAATAATACATGAGGATTACAAAGAGAAGCAATGTTACTGCAAGAACGATCGCGATTATTTCCACCGGTGCCCTCTGACCATCGTCTTCTACATTACCTTCTTGTTGATCTTCATTTCTACTAAGGTAGCAAGATTTGTTTAAATTAGTGTTGACGCCACAACTACGTATCTATTGGATTAAATCAGTGTGCAAAGCTTAGAGACTGTGTATAGCCAGGACATCACTCTAATCAACATTCAGTGTCATATTTTTGGAGGTTTCAAAGAAAAATCAAATGCAAGGATAACACAAAGATTTATCCTAGCTAAAATACCCCACTTGTCAAAGATTAGTAACGACAACACATCCGACAGTCGCGCAGTCCGGAGAAGGAAAACCGTTTCATATTCCCAGAACACAAAGAGTTTTAGATTTTTCTTTTAAAAGATGGATTGATGTAACAGAAAAA
>SNQJ01S0070085.1:38654-67601 GCA_010110895.2 Picea sitchensis
CCCCCCCCCCACTACATATGCCATATTTGGCCTCTCTCAACATACCCGATCTAAGAAAACTCACCAATGATCCTATATTGCACAACCCCACATGGCCTACAATGCCCACCAAACTACCTTCAGACATACCCAAGTTTGAAGGAAAGACAATCGATGACCTTGCCAACCATGTCATGAACTTTCACCTATGGTGCTCTTCCAATAACATTATGGATGATTCCATCAGACTGTGATTATTTCAATGCACACTCACTGGCCCATTAGCCAAATGGTACATAGATGAAAATCAGGGTCCCATGCAAATTTTGAATCCTTGGACAAAGCATTTTTGACCTTCTTCCAACTACCAATCCACCACGGCAATGGTCTAGAACTACTCTCTAATTTCAAACAAACCTCAACCACACATATCGTTTATCACATTCATGAGTGGTGTAGGCGACGTAGTTTGTGTAAAGCAGAAACCACCAAACAATAGTGTTTTGACTGGTTTCTTAGATCACTTGTCTCTCTCCTCGGTAAGGATGTATCTTCCACCTTCCCTCAATATGAAGAGGAAGCCATCAGTAAGGCTCAATAGTATGACCTCATCTATGCACAGTCAAGGTACTTATACACTGTACTTCCTGATCTCCCAAAACTTGTGCCATTTGGCCAAGACAAAATTGGGATGTCTCATTCAGTAGATGGATTGATTGGTAACACCACTCACCACGTTCCACAACCCCAAAAAACACCAATGTATGGAGCACCTCAATACCTGTCGGCATACGAGGGCACTTCTTATTACCCCCCACCCCCTTATCAACAACCATACCCTGTTTCTATTCCTCCACCCATCAGTGGGCCACCACCGGCACCCCCCATACACCCACCTGTTCAACCGAGTTCTAGTACCCCCTCTACCTCATCTTATAGTACTAGCAAAAGAACCACGCCTTCCTATGTACCTTATATATCGTTACCCCCCCAGAATCCGTACTTTCCTTTTCCTGGTCCCCAACAAACCATGGCTCCCCCACATCCTCATGCTGGGGTGAATTTGTTCAACCCTCTCCCATTCAACAATATCAAAATTTCGAACAGCTGAATACGGAAAATCTAACCCATCCATCGAACAATGCCAAAAATAAAGGAAGAAACAGGAACAACAACAACCCAGGTCAAGGCAGGAATCAACCCTAGAATAACCAACCTACTGGGGGCAACTAGAACCAAGGGAATCCGAACCCCCAGGGGGGCAATAATAATAGGCGTCAAGGGAGAAATAACAATATTGTTAAAACCAACTTCCCTTGTGCACTTTGCGGTGAGTTCGGTCATTACACTCACCATTTCCCCCAAATCACTGATTTCAAACGGTTGAAAGACTCAGGAAGTCTACCCCATCCTCCATCACCGCCTGCCCCTCAATAGGCACCACAACAATATGTGCAACAAACCCCCCCTGTCATGCTGCAGAACCCTATTCCACACCAAGGTATGATAAACACCCAATAGGATGCACAACATCCCCCACCTTAGGTGGGACAGTACCTCAACCCCAACAATCCAGTAGATCGCACGATCCTCCTCACTAGTGAGGAATAAATCCTTCTACAAACACATAATCGTAACTGTTATGCGCCTGTTGAGTCTCCTCCCATCCCTCCAGAGACAAACCCTACACCGATGGGACCCCTGTTGGTGATCCCTCACCCTAACACAAAGCCACCTCTTCACATTCCTCATGTCCCATTACGCAAGAATGCCCACAACCCACAGGCTAGGGCAGCTCATAATTACAATTTGGTTGATGACTTAGCACAATCCCCGGCTGCCATGTCAATCTTAGAAGTCCTTCAAACTTGTCCCACTCAGCAGAAATCATTACTTTCCACCTTGGGGGAAGTCGACCCCGCTGATACTTGACTCATTACATTTGATCTCAATAGCGGAGAACCTCACCTTCCTGCCTTGATCACTTTTCAAATCCCAGTAAAAATATGGAACATCACAGTTCATCGGCGTATCATCGATGAAGGTGCATCTAAATGCATTATGTCCAAATCGGTATGGAAGAAACTTGGTTCCCCCGAACTCATACCCTCTTCCATTACCTTACGAGCATATGACGGATGACCATAATATCTTGAAGGGCTCTTCCAAAATGTCCCCATAGAAATCGAGGGAAAAACCATTCTCATCGACATCAAAGTTATCGATGCCCCACTCAATTATAATATCATGTTCGGTCGTAGCTACATGTACGCTATGAAGGTAGTGGCCTCTTCCGTCTTTTGAACAGTGATGTTCCCCCACAATGGGAAGATTGTTACCATTGACCAAGTCTCACATTACGAGCCTAACCTATCTGCCAACATTGATAACATTCTTGCTCTCATCCACATGAGTCATGATACATACCCACTCATCGAGATGGGTCCTGGAATTTTCAAAGATCCATCATTGTTAGGAACTTACCATGGAGCACCACCGCTCCTTCATCCTTCCAATCAAGTATGCATTGTAACATCTAACGGAACTCACACAGAGGATAGCCTTCCTCTAAAGGAGGCTTCTATCATATCTGACGTCCCACTAGTCACAGAACTTCCCCCTCACGAGCCTCCTGTGAACTCGTCGACCCCACCAGTCCACAATTTCACCTCTCCCNGGGCATCGAAGCTTTCTAGGTAGCCGCAATGCTTACCCTACCTAATATGGTGTTAGCAATTCCAGTTTGGTATTTACATCCACCAGAGATGGTCCCTCGACCATCCCTTCCCCCCCAAATGGAAGGAATCCTAATGAATATTCCCATACTTACTCCCACCATACCCTCTACACCCCCACTCACTACCCCCCCTGCCATAGCTAGGGGCAGGAGAAAGAAGAAGGAGCCCACAACTCCACTTCCTCCTCACGTCCAACCCCCTTGCATGCTATGTGAGAAATATGGACACCAAACCAACAACTTCCCATCTCTACCAGAGTTACATAATTTAATTCCACTCAATCAAACTCCCGCAACACTCACCAGTCTAGCTAGCACTGCCACTACCCCCTCCCATTCAAGTAGTAAAGGGTTGTAAACCAAATTCTTTTGCGCTATATGTTCAAAATATGGTCATTATACCCACCATTGCCCAACATTGCCATGATTTCGGTAGACATTATCCATAGTACGCCAAATCTTCCAAAGAAAACCTAGTCTAGCTACATCATCCTTACCAAAAATCACTGACATCTGTTATGTCACAACTTCAGTCAATGAATGTATGATATGTCATTGCTCTCTATGTGAATCATTAGATCATTTTACATACCAATGTCCTATGATCATTGAATACCGGCAACGCCAATTGACCCTGCTTCACTGACCCACAGATTCAATAGTTGACCTTACCTTGTTACTAGAGGTTATTCATGTCATTTCTCCTAAACCTGAGGCCCTTCCAATGCCTCTGTGGTTCTTGGATGACTTATCTGAGGATTCACCCCCCAATCCCCCCAACTCTCCCACTCATTTCCTGATGGAAATTTTACACCCAACTACCACATGTACTCCTCAGTACTTTGATATTTGGTTTATGTTGAGCGAACCATCGCCATCTTCTTGCGCCGTTCCCCCTTCTTCTTCATCACCAAGGGGCAACCACATGACAACAATCACCGATATCACTCTTCATGACCCCTTGTATTCCTGTCACTTCCACTATGATGAGGAAATACTTGAAGAGTTAAACAACCCTGACTACCCATGGGATGCACTACACCACTGCACACTCTTATTTCCACAGGAAGCCTCCATGCCTCCTAACCAACACCCCATCTATGCGGTCGAAACCAAAGATTTTATCCCATCGGGACCTATTGACTGGTTCAAAAACCCCATTCCTTCCCCTGATGCTTTTGAAGAAGGCAACATGGCCAACATTTCCCCGACCATTAAAATTGACATTTCCATCAAAAATGGAATCATCGAGGAAATCACCATTGGAGTTGCTTGCACTCCTCAAGAAATCACCACCTATAAAGCCCTCTTCCAAGAATATCGAGATATTTTTGCCTAGTCATACACGGAAATGCCTGGCCTCAATATTTGAGCAACCTCCGAACTGAAAAGTTTGAAAACCACCTTTCATGAGATGATCGTCGTCGTATTCACCGCCAAGCCCCCCACTACCTCCTCGTCAAAGACATCTTATACCGGTGAGGGTTCGACACCATTCTTTATCAATGCCAGACCATTGATAAGGCTGATAGAGTCTTGAACAACTGCCACAGCAGTGCATGTGGGGGCCATCTTTCAGGAATATCCATTGCTCAGAAGATTATCTGAGCAGGTTACTTTTGGCCTACCTTGTTTCACGATTGCATTCACATCGTGAAACAATGCGAGAAGTGTCAGCTTTATGCCAACAAAGCCGGAGCACCACCTGCTCTTCTTCATCCAGTCATCACTACCGTCCCTTTTTGTAAATGGGGCATCGACTTCATGACTTGTAATCCCCCCTCCAACAATGGTCACAAATACATTGTTGTCGCCGTCGATTACTTCACCAAATGGGCAGAAGCTATGCCCACCTTCAACAACACCACTGACACTGCAGTGCATTTTTTCTTTAACCATGTCATATCTCGCTTTGGAGTACCACTCCAACTTGTTTCCGATCACGGGAAACACTTTGAGAATGAGATTTTCGTCGAACTCTCATCTCGGTTAGGATTCTCTCATGAGTTTTCCTCACCATATTACCCTCAGTCTAACGGATAGGTCAAAGCAGTTAACAAGGTCCTCAAGACAATGTTACAGCGCACGATTAATAAACATAAGACCAATTGGCGACATATGTTATTTTCTTTGCTATGGGCTTATCATACGGCTGTGAAAAAAACTACTGGTTTCACATCATTTCATCTATTCCATGGGGTTGAGGCCACTCTTCTCATCGAGTGAGAAATTCCCACCCTACGCACCACAATTGAGCTATTACCCGAGACTGCTCCAATGGAGAAGCACTTACTGAACTTAGAGTCTCTATATGAAGATCGTTGATCTTCATTATAGAACAATGAGGCAGCTAAAAAATGATCAAAGGCTACCTTTGATCGACATGTCAACCTTCACTCATTTCGCGAAGGCGACCTAGTCCTAGCTTACGATATCGCTCATGATACCTTTGGCCATGGAAAATTTGAGTCACTCTAGCATGGTCGATACATTATCCAACATTGCCTCACCAAAGGCAAATACATCTTGGCCTCTCCCAAAGGCCTCTCTCTCAAAGAACCCATCAACGGGTTATACTTGATGATTTATGAATCATCTTCCAACGGTGTCGTCAGTACAACATCCGCTTGAATCCTCTCAAGTGTGTTTTCTGCGTCACCGTGGGACACCTCCTTGGATTCATCGTTTCTCAAAGCGGTATTACTGTGGACCCCCTCAAAGTCCAATCTATCACCGAAATTCCACCTCCCTGAAATTTACGTCAACTTAGCCTACAAGGCAAGGCTAACTTTCTATGGTGATTTGTCCCAGAATACGCCATTCGTGCCCACGGTTTCCTTCTCTTACTACATCACGACATCCCATTTCACTAGGATGACCATGCCCAATAGTCATTTGACGATCTTAAATTGGAATTCTCCAATGCCCCTTTAATTAGGGCACCTAACTACAATCGCGACTATATCCTCTACATTTCAGCATCAGTTGTTTCAGTAGTAGGAGTTCTCATTCAGCTAGGTGATGACAATCGTGATCATGTCATTTATTACGTTAGTAAAAATCTCTCAGGGCCACCCTTGAAGCATAAACACGAAGAGAAACTAGCTCTTGTAGTCATCCTCGCAGTCCAGAAACTACGTCACTATATTCTGCTTCACACCACTAAGGTTGTAGTAGATTCCAACCCTATGCAATACTTGCTCAGTCGTCGGCAAATTAACAACAAATTTTCTCGATGGATCATTATCCTTTAGGAGTATGATCTTGAATTCTCAACACCCAAGAGAAAGAAAGCCCTCATTCTCGCCGAACTTGTCAGGACCCTCCCCTCTGACACAACCAGTGCCCCCGTCAATACCGACGTTCCCAATGAACACCTCTTTTACATCACTTTGGATGATCCTTGGTATGACAACCTCCTCATCTACCTCCGAACTCAAAAGTTCGGAAACCACCTTTCACGAGATGATCATCATCGTATTCGCCACCAGGCCCCCCGCTACCTCCTCATCAGAGACATCTTATACCGATGAGGGGTCGACACCATTATTCATCAATGCCTGACCATTGACGAGGCTGATAGAGTCTTGAACAACTGCCATAGAAGTGCATGTGGGGGCCATCTTTCGGGAATATCCACTGCTCATAATATTATCTGAGCAGGTTACTTTTGGCCTACCTTGTTTCACGATTGCATTCACGTCGTGAAACAATGCGAGAAGTGTCAGCTTTATGCCAACAAAGCCCGAGCACCACCTGCTCTTCTTCATCCAGTCATCACTGCCAGCCCTTTTTGTAAATGGGGCATTGACTTCATGAATTGTAATCCCCCCTCCAGCAATGGTCACAAATACATTGTTGTCACCATCGATTACTTCACCAAATGGGCAAAAGCTATGCGCACCTTCAACAACACCATTGACACTGCAACGCGTTTTTTCTTTAACCACGTCATATCTCGCTTTGGAGTACCACTCCAACTTGTTTTCGATCATGGGAAACACTTCGAGAATGAGATTTTTGTCAAACTCTCATCTCGGTTAGGATTCTCTCATGAGTTTTCCTCACCATATTACCCTCAGTCTAATGGACAGGTCAAAGAAGTTAACAAGGTCCTCAAGACCATGTTACAGTGCACCACCCCCGCACATGAAATGCTATATTCGAGCGACATATGTTTGGGTTCAGTGACCAACAACCAAGTTGAATACACTGCCATCATTGGCCTCCTAGACGATTCCCAACATCATCATATTCGTCACCTTAGCGTCTTCCTCGAATCTCAACTAGTCATCCCTTAGCTCAACAATGTGTACCACATACACGATCCTTGACTCTTTCGCAAATACCTGCAGGTTAGACTTTTATCTCGACATTTTGATTCCATTACATTTACACATATTCCAAGGCAATTGAATCAAATTACAGATAACCTAGCTAATATTGTGTTAGACTGGCATATATCACATGAAGCTACCTCTACACATACATAAACATATCAACAACTTGTCACAGCATATATAGATTAGACATCATCAATACATTAACAAAACACATGTAAACACCACATAGATCTCAAAATTTTTACTCATGTATATATCCACCGGTCTACAGTGCCATCTAAATATTTACATACAAAAATACAAGTATCGGTAGGCCAGTGAAGCACCTCAGTACATAATGGGCTCACCAACCTATATACAAAAATACATCAATACATAGAGCACCACTCAAGGTGCTTCTAGAGCACCACTGCCTACCCCTCCCTTAGGTAGTGGTTTCCCACCCCCTACTAGTCCCTCCTGCCCCGGAGGTAGTTGTATGGTCATCGCAGCTCTAGCTACTGCTGCCCGTCGTACAACAACCCACCATGGTGGAGAAATCCCCACACACTGCTCCAGGATTCCCTCATCCTAGATGTGTGACCACATGCCCTCAAGCATGCCCTATAACACCACCTCCAGGCGACGGTCTATGTCCTCAAAATCTACTTCGGCATCTGTTGGAGGAGCATGTGATGGCCCAACACCAGGGTCATCAAACAGGTGTCTCCTCGCCACTCTCTCTATATCAGCTGGTCACGCCGCGATGTCCTCACACCGATGTCTCTCTCCAACTCGCGGCCCTCCCCGCGGTGGTCTCTTCGGCTCCTAACGAGCTGGCACTCTCCACAACTCCACCTCACGCCCGCGAGGTGCCACATATGCACATACAAACAAGCAATAGATAGTATCAACATCTATATCATATACATATGTCATGCTATCTCAAACAAAAAACATATATATCAACATCATATACATACCTCGACGGTCAAACACCTTCCCTGGAGGTAGCACCATGTCTGGATCCTCCCGAAAGTCAACCCTGGCATAGGGGTACTGCAATATCACCTGTGGCATCTGCTGCCAGACCTGCATCGCCTCAACAGTAAAGAAGTGGCCACCCTTTCCACCGCCATGGTGAAGCAAAACAATTGACCATCGCTTTAGTCATGGCTCTCGCATCCCAGGCGCACCCAATAAAATCCTCGAGCGCAACATAGGCACCCTCTCTAGAAACCAGGCCACTGGGATGGACTCGAAGGAAAAATCTCTTATATCCGTGGACCGATAGTGGTCCAGCTTCCCTACCATCCTAGCATGCAGAGTAAGCCCCCAGGCGAAGTCCTCACTGGCCAACACTCTCTCCATCACAATCAACTGGCCACCACTGATCTGCTACGTCACCAGATACCCATAAACTCTTACAATCATCGCTGCTATGACGCGATGCATTAGGGCATCCATCACCCCAATGCTCATGAAAATGCCGAACATAAAGTTCGGCCCCGAATAGTATCTCCGTCCAACTATCGCTAGCGACACATCCCTCAGTAACACCGGCTCCGCCAGTAGGGGCATTCCCCAAAACGGGAGCCCAATCAAAAAGTACACATCCTCCACCACAGTGAAGGCAATATGCTCTCCTCGCACTATGAAACAATGTAGGTCTAGACTCCAGATCTGGATAAGGAACTACAGGAGATACTCCTGCGCCCGTATCAATGGGCACTCAAAGAACTTCAGCAGCCCATAGGCTGCCAAAGTCGCACGTACACCTGGCTCCTCAATAGCCACGACATCTCGCAGTCGGGACCAATCCCTCTCTTGCCAACCAACCGACATCATGCATAATGCTCACCTGCAACCACATACAATAGTCCTAAGTCAGCCAAATGGACCATACACAACATTAAAAAGATAAGTTTACACCCGCCAACCTTGCCTCCAAGGTGCGGCTGTTTAAACCCACAGGAACACACAAGTGTGTGCCTGTTCACTCCACAGGTGAGCCCATATGTGCACATGTTCATTACATAGGTGCGCACTTAGACACGCCTGTCCATCCTACATGCGTGCATGTGTGCGCGCCTGTCCAATACACAACCGTGCACATATGTGCAGCTGTGCAGCCGACAAGAACGCACATAGTGCACACCCTTTACGCCCTTACCAGTGCCCCCATGTGCGCCTATCCAGTGGGCAGGCATACACGTGTGTGTGCCTACTTCCGGATCGCCCGCGCACGTGGGGCCCATACTCATGAAACCCTATGTACGACCCTCCGTAAAACCCCTGCCCAAAAAATGAAACCCTAATTCTATGTAGGATGATCAGACCACTAACCTGAAGCTCACTGGTCCTCGATCAGATGCCTCATCCTCCCAGAATCTCCAAATCTCCTCTGAATACTTCTTGTCCAGTCACTATAAAAACAAGTACAAATGAGGTGGCAATGTGGGCCCTACAACTATATATAGGATTTTTCACCAAACTTCCACTCACCATTCCAGGAGCTTCGGGTGTCCATTTCTCGATCCATCTTCATCCATGGGATCAACATCCTATCATCTACATCATGACATTCCCTAGGCCTCTTTTCATCCTGAGCCCCTGGGATGTCATTTTTCATACCCTGACCAGGTACGCATGTGCATATTAAAAATTTATCAAATACATGCTCATATATTCGATTCTCTTCATATATTGTTCACGTCGGGTATTTGGTTTTCATGTGTGTAGGTACCTAGTCATCATACATCAACACAACCCCTTCAGGTATATACTCAGCACTGGCATGTAGTCATTCCCTCTGAATCTCACTTACATTTCGAGTCACACCCTCTGACACTTGCCTCTAGGAACCCCATTTCTGGCTCTGCAGTACCAACACCTCCATTTGCATCTTCGGTACTATCACCCGGTAGCACTCTTGCCCACATGAGTTGTCCCATTCAGAGCACCCTTTTACACTTTTGACACTCATGTTGTTTTTCAAAACCCTTTAGGGATGGGAGTCTCAATAGTCTTACATCATGTCGTGAATCAACCACATACTCCTTCTCCTCATTTTGCTATCTTTCCCAACAGACTCGTACATTATCTCTTCACAGTTCTATTATTGGATTGCACCTCTACAATATCATGAACCCTCCATTTCATCCACAATCAGTTTGTCCATCTGCAGATTTCCCTTCATTTCACCTACCTCATACAGAAACCCACTCATGGGGCCCCCACCCTCCACCAGTTCTCTGAGCAAATTGTGCCTTACCCGGGAAAACCATCTCACATTGGGGCACCCATTTCTGTATTTGTACACTTATCCCAAATTATTCTTTATTTATTGTACAAATTCCTTTGTTTCTAGCAGTTACATTACCTTTTTGTCGTCACCTTTGGTGACCTTTTCCCCTTTTTGGCAAAACCCAACCCATGTCATACTTGGTTGGGGCACTACTTATCATCTACCCTTGACGAAATCGTCCATATCTTCATAGTACCCCATAGGCCACTTAGCTCTGCCCTCTGATTTTATTCACTTTGTCCCACCTCTGACACAACTTATCGCCTGTCTTGTTGTCCCCCTAACACTCTCCCTCGTTGAACGGTTGTGGCCACTTTTGTATCACATATACTACAACCAAGGGAAGTCTTGAGTCTTCCTACATATTGACTTTGTCCATGTACCTCCTCCACTTCCTAACCTCACCTAGTAGATTTCATGAAGCCATTTTCATATGGGAGTCGCGTCCCCCTTTTTGTCGACATCAGCAAAGTTTTCTAGAAGGGCGACAGTATCTTGATTCTCATTACCCATCCAATGAGAGATCTCAGACGGCGAAGGGAGAACCACAAATTGCTCCCTGCTGTCGTTGACCCCCATAACATTCAACGTCAACACTTTCTCATGTTACGGTGGGTCTTACTTTGTGACTATTGCAGTTAGTTCTTGTACTTGCCGAAGACCTCTGAACTTGGCTAGGCTATCAATGCCTACAGAATCCGTGATACTTCTTATAGATGTCACTGCCTACTATTTAGAGTATGTTCCTCAACAGAATTGTCTTCTTCCTTTATTTTGACCACCCCCAAGGGCATTGTAGTTGTCTACATCAATAATTCATTCCTCTTTCTTGAGTTACATGGCATGAGCATGGGGCATGCCTGCCTCATTTGTTTATCTTTTTTACACACCTCATGGAAGGTTGGGTTCTACCGGTTCCTTTTTCCCTCCAACAGATCACTCTAGATGATCCCACTATTTATCTCTCTTCTAACATCACTCTCAGTAGAAGAAACATTGATGGATTTCGGCTATATATATGCTCCTAACCTCATCCATCAGGGGGCATCTGTTATCACTGAAATTTCGTCCACAAATGGTTACAAGAATTCAACATCGTCAAATAGTTATGAAGTCATCCATGGACCTAAATTAACACAATAGCATTCATAAAGGGTCAAAAAACTATACAAATAGTGAAAAAATTGAAGGGCGCTATGAAGACACTGGGTGCACGTGCACATGCGCGAAACAGAAATGCAAGATCCGCACACATGCACACGATGCATGACTGTTGTCGCAAAAAGAGGCACACCTGATAAATGACGCATTTATGAGAGTGGTCGGCCTCCCACCCACTTCTGGTTCAACTTCCAAGTTGATTTGGAACTGAAATCTGTACTGGATTCGACTGGATGGCTGGTCAAAGACCTAGAAATTCCCTAATTATCCTCTTTACACACTACAAATTAGTTGAACAATAGCTCAAAGGAATGCTATAAAAAGGCCATGGATACACTTCATTTTTCAAGGAATTTCATAGAAAAGTTATGCTGCCATTATTCTCTTGAGGACTCTTCTATCCTTGCCAAGAGTATACTTGCATCATTACTTTGGGCAATCCATCTCACCCCTTGAGTGGATTAGCAAAGAATTCTTTCCCATTTTCATTTTCTTTTTCAAAGTTGTAAGAAGAGATTATTTGTGGGGGTCCAAGAGCCCTCCCTTGGAGGAAGAAGGGACTCATAGTCCCCTTGATTCTCAGTGTTTTCTTTCACTAATATCAACCTTATCATTGGTGACATGGGTTTCATTGTTTCTTTTGTCCTTATGTCCCTATGTTTATAAATTTAGTTGTTGTTTTATTTCTTAGTTTAATTCTTAGTTGTTGTTTTATATTTATTTTTCTAACCCTTTTCCTTGTAGTTGTCCTGCTCAGAAAACCCAACTGAGCTTGCAAGCACCTCTATTTTGCTCACTAAGGTGACAAAAGAGGTGCTACACTCCTCCAAATTCACTATTTTTTGAGACTGTGTAATCTTCATCTTCTTAGGAGCAGTCTGCTGATCACTGGTGCCCATGGCCTCTGAACTGCTTCTCTTGTTGTAAGCACTTACCTTGGGTTCTTTGAATATCAATTTTTGAGGATCTTGTTGTGTTTGACTTTGTTGTAGGGTTGCCTCCACTTTTTTTGTTTTATTTGGTTGTTGGATTGCTTCCATATCAACACAAACTTCTAGGTTTGCCATCTTATCAAAACCCTCAGCTTGTTCATTCTCATAAGGGGCTTGTTTGTTCATCAATCTTCTATTGGATATGATATGATGTGGATCATATTTTCTTCTCTGTAGCTATGCAAAACCAAACTCTTTGAGATTTTCTTGAATCTAAGATAAACACGATATAGTTTTGACAATGAAGGGTCCAATGATAAAAGGGAATTTGAGGTTGGAGGCTTTGTGTAATTTCAGGAAAT
Source organism: Picea sitchensis (assembly GCA_010110895.2). NCBI lineage: Eukaryota > Viridiplantae > Streptophyta > Pinopsida > Pinales > Pinaceae > Picea > Picea sitchensis. The sequence continues at coordinate 51,455 of SNQJ01S0070085.1, forward strand.
GCTCTATCTCAAATATGATTATTTTCCTAATGAATTCAAGGGAAAAGACCCTGGGGGTAAGAAAAATAGGCAATAAATAAGGGGATTCATGATAACCATAAACCCAGATTATTGTTGAATGAATGAAGAGTACCTAGTTCCCTACTCTGCTTTCTGTATTTGGTTGCAGATAGCTCCTCATATCAACCAAAAATCTAGGTAGGTTGGTGTTGAAAATCAAACTGTAAACCCTGGACATAAATTTGTTGATAAAGATAAGCAATTTAATCCTCTTACATTCAGTTGATATGACTTTTTCTTCAGGAAATTCTCTCTTATTGGTTTCTAGGGAAATTTTCAGCAAATAGGTGTAATATCTGAAATGTCTTAGAGAGAAAAAATTCACTAGTTGTTTATGGATATCATCATCTATGAATTGATCAAAAGTGATATAGACTGACAGACTAGATTCTGACTGAAAAAAGTCAACAGGAAACCCAACATGACCTCGACCACATGTTTTTCATTATCTAGACCTAAAATTTAACTCAACAGGGAACAAACCCATTGGACCTCAATAACCATTATACTTACATTCATTGGCAAATACAGACTCTTTGAAAGATGTTATGGTTTGACAATTTTCTGTAAAAACAAATGTCTGACTTTTGATGGACACTCTCTATATACCCTAATTATATTTTATTCATTGAAAGGTTCAGACACTGCAAAGAAAGACTTTTTTATATTGAGGGCATCTCGAATTGATATAATCTCTACCCTACACATGACCTCCGACCCCTGTTTATTTACGACGACTTTTTCTTCCTTTGAATATGACTTTGCGCACCAACCTACAAATTCGGGAAAAGGGAAAGAGACTTCGACAATGTAAGGGACTATGGTGGCTTGGACTACTTCAAGGAATGGTATATTCTTTCCTACATTATCAGACAGATTTCTTCGTGACACGGAGATGGGAGAAATGGTAATTTCGGTGTCGAAAACATTTGAATCTCGATCAATTAGGGATTCTTCATTCGACATAGTGTCTTTCTATGTTACTAAAGTTATGATAGGGTCCATGGCGACAATGAAAAATACCTGGAAATGAGTGGAAATGGCATGCAATGGTGCACTATGAAGTTGCATTTGAACGAAGGTGGTCGCGCCAAGTTTCAAATGGTCCAGTCTTTTTTGAAATAATAATAAAATGCATGAAAAATACACTTTTATACCCTTTTCCAAATTTTTGGGGCATGACGAAGTGGTTTGGGGAAACCCACTTTTCACCCCAAAATGCATTTTGTGGCACCACGTGGTCCCGACTAAAAACCATGTTTTAGATTTCAGCCCGCTCTCTGGAATTATCCTTCATGCAGCATCTCCCCCAAAAATGATCCTTGATCATCGATCTGGAGTTCTTGTTATTTGCGATGTATCGGCTCCCATCCTCTTTGAGCCCCTACTAGTTTAGCCTTTTCTTGCTAGATTTAGCCTCATCCTCTAGTTTTTCAAGCTTCAAAACCAATCTAGCATCTCACTAAGTCCATAAACCTTGATTTCACACAAAATGTTCTAATGGTGATAACATGGGCTCCAAATGGGGATGCTATCCTCCCAGCGAGGTAGAAAAGAACAACAGACCAAGTGCCTAACCATTAGGCTTTATTTTACCCCTGCAACTAAATCGATCAACATTTTATTCTCAAAACTCAAATTATACTCAACATAACTTAGGGCCTTCGCTTCGGGCTTCAATTTATGTTGATTTGATTCCAATTTCTTCAACTGAAAAAAAAAATGGTTATATATAATGAATGGAAAGGGTGAAAATTCCTTTAAGTGAGATAATGCTTGAGAAACCTGCCATTCACAGGTCCTCCACCAACGAGATCTCCATTGTGTTCCTGTAGCATATAGGAATTATTTCCATGGTATGCCACAATTTTGAAAGGTCCCAGCTACATATGGTCAAATTTCCCATGCTTTCCCCTGTCTTCATTTCTGGCTTCCCATCTCAATAGAAAATCCTCCACTTTGAAATCATGTTCCTCAGTATGTCTGTTAAAATCCTTTTTAATCATGTCTTAGTGGAGCTAAGAGTTGTTAAAGTCTTTCTCTCTTTTTTTCTAGACATTGATCAGTTCATATGTTCTCCTTTGAGTGGCATATGTTTCAGCATCTTACTCCAGTAGCAATCTCATCACTGGTAATCCTAATGAAGTAGGAAAAATTTCCTCTATTCCATACACAATCTGGAAAGTTGAAGTAGCAATAGAACTTTTAGTAGTGATCCTGTCAGCTCATAGTGCATGGATGATATTTTATGGCAAGCCTTCTTGTTATCTTCCAGCAACTTCTTGATAATTCTAGTCAAACTCTTATTGGATGAATCAGCCAATCCATTACCTTGAGGGTAATATTCCGTGAAATGGCCAAGAGTTATATTGTAATCACTGTAAAATTTTTCCATCTTCTTGGACTTAAATGCTTCTGCATTGTCTGTAATGATTTTGATTGTGAAACCAAACCTGGACAAAATATTGTTCTCCAAAAACTGAATGATAATAACATTTGTGGCTTGCCTGGTGGGAACTGCTTCAATCCACTTGGTGAATTAATATGTGGTTGTCAGTATCCACTTGTTTTGATTTGAGGACTGTGGATGAATTTCTCCTATGAAATCAAGGCCCCATTTTCTAAAAGGTTGTTCAACGGAGATGGGCTTTAAGGGAAAAGGTTGCAATTTTCTCTTCCCATCAAAACTGTGACATTCATGATAGCTTGAAACTTCTTTGTAGACATCAAAAAAAAATGTTAGGCTAATAGAACCCAACCATCAATATATTGTGCACAATATCTTTCCAATAGTGGTTCCCTCCACAATCACCTTTATGAAACTCTTTGATGGTATTCTCTACTTCTCCCTCCAAAAACAACTCAGTAAGATTCATCCTGGATCCTTCCAATACAGAGATTGATTTACAATACAAAATTTTGTTGATTTTAGCTTTAAAAACCTAGCCTTGGTTTTGCTTATTTCAAGAGGAGCCTTCAAATTTTTCAACACATAAATAATGTCAGCATAACATGGGGATTAAAGGAATTTTTGAGATACATGAGGGACCTTTTCTTCTTCTAGGTCTGCCAAAAAATCAACAATGAAGTTAATTCCCAAGAGTTCACAATTTTTCTATGCTATAATCTTGGCAAGTCCTTTCCCTTTGATCAACTTTGTAGGTTTGATCTTAAGGTCATACTCCAACAACACATCTATCCACTTGCCCTCTTTTCCCTCAGGATCGGGTTGAGTTAAAATGTCCTTCATAGAATTTTTGGGAACATAGGCATATTCCTTCTTTCCCATGATATAATACTTCAATGGGGAATCCCTCAATATCCTTCTATAGTATGCTACAGGCCTCTCAAAATTATGTTCATCTTTTTGTAATAAAACACCAACAATGGTGTGCTCTGAGGTAAAAGAAAACAATATAAAGTCTTTTTCAAAATTAGGACTGGCTAGTACTGGGGATTTGGTCAATGCCACTTTAATATCTTCATAGGATTTTCTGGCTTTAGGGGTCCATTTTATCTCACTTCTTTTCTTGAGCATGCTAGTGATATGCTTTATGATTTCAACAAGGTCAGGGATGAATATTCTAAAAAAATTTACTTTCCCCAAGAAATATTGCACTTCTTTCTTTCATATCGATGTGCCAATTTTTAAGATTCCCTCAACTCTATTAGGATCTATCTTTATTCCCTCTGAAATAATGTGACCAAGCAACTTCCCTTCTTCCATGCCAAAATTAGACTTCTTGGGGTTCAATGAAATGCCAAACTTCCTACACTTTTGAAAATCCCTTCTTAGATGTTTAAGATGTTCTTCATGAGAAATTGAATACACAATGATATCATCTAAGTAAATAACAATAAATTTATTGTTATCATCAACAAAATCTATATCCATACCTCTTTGGAAAGTTTATCTTCCATTCATGAGCCCAAAATGCATCTTGGCATACATGAAGGTGCCCCATGGTGTTGTAAAGGTTGTTTTTTTGTGATCATTAGGGTGTACCATGATTTGATTGTACCCAGAGAAACCATCCAGCATTGAAATTATTTTAGAACCCACCACTTTCTGTAGAATGTGATCCATATTGGGCAGTGGGTAATTGTCCTTGAGAGACACCTTGTTCATATTTATGAAGTATACACATAATCTGATCTCTCCACTCTTCTTTCTGACAGGTACTAGATTTTCTACCCACTTAGAAAATCTCAGAGACAATATGATCTTGGCTTCAAACAACTTCTTTATCTCTTTCTCAATCAAGGGAATCAACAAAGGATTGGTTCTTCATAATTTATGTTTGAAAGGTTTATGGTCCTCTTTGATTGGAATTGCATGTTGAATCACCTTGGTATCATAAACTTTTAGATCTTCATAACTCTAGGCAAAAAACATCAAGAAATTGTTTCATTAAATTGATATACCTTCGCTTGACCTCTGGGCTAAGTTTCTTGGACAACTTAATGATCTTGGGATCTTCCTGAGTCCCAATTTTGCAATATTTAACATCTCCATAATTTACAGTAATTTTAGGACTCCTAGCCACATCATTATTGTCAAAGAGTTTCTCCAATGGGACCAGGCATTTGGGAATGATGTTATTTTTAGCTGCATTATATCTTTACCAATAATCTCATTCTTGAAATAACCATCATTTGTGAACACAACTACATATGCTTCTTCACCACAATATTCCTCATCAATATTCAAATTTTCAAATTCATCCTCCATCTTGAGGAAACTTTATATTTGTTTATCATCTTCAAAAACTTGCTAGTACTTAATATTATCTGGTACTGTTGGCCTATGCTTGACCTCAATCTCATATTTTTTGTTAGGGAAAATTGGAATTTTGAATACTAAGGTTGAAGTAGCTAGGGAATCAGTAATCTGATTATTCCCTCTTGGAATCAGTGAAAGATTATACTCTGGAAATTGCTCAAGAAGATCAAGCACTATATTTCTATAGGTCCTCAGCCAAGGATGTTTTTCTTGGTATATACCCTTTATATGATTGATAATTAGCTCTGAATATCCATGTAAAACTATTCTCTTAGCACCCATTCCTTTCAAAGTCTTCAATCCAAACACTAATGCCTCATATTCAACCATGTTGTTTGTGCAATCAAAAGCAAGTTTACAAGAACACAGGTTTGTACTTCCTTTGGGGAGGTTAATCCACACACCAGCCCCTACTCCTTCTCTGCTAACAGCTCCATCAAAGCTCATATTCCACATCCGATTTTCTGCATCACTTTGTTTCTCTAAACTTTCCTCATTTTGCTGATCATATTGGTCTTTGGCAGCCATATCAATCTTTGGCCCTTTCTCTTCAAAACTCAAATCATTAAAGAAAATAGAGGAGCCAATCTTAGTTTCCACAGAATAAATGGGGTGGTTTTTTGGTTGGGCTTTGTTACTGACCGTGTATTTGAGAAATACTTCCTTGTACAACCTCCTATATTGACCCAAAACAAGGATAGTGGCATATGACATATCCATTTGCAAAGTCCCTTTCAACTTTGCATCCCATGACCTAGATAACAACATGCCAAACTTAGGAGGAATATCAGCAACCACTACATCCATGACCATATTGTTTGTTAGAATTTGAGACAAAGATACCACCATATCTTTTATTAAGCCTAGGAACTTCACCTTCCTTGAATCAAAGGAGAAAATATATTTGTAAGGTCTTGTAATGTCCAGGCCCAATTGGTCCATGACCACTTTGGGCATCAAATTATGGAATGATCCTGAATCCAACATAGCATTATGCAGAGTCATATCATGAATCTTCATACTAACATAGAAAGGGGGGACATCATCAACTTCATTACTCTCCTCTACCCGTGGGCCAAACAATATGACAGGATGATCATCTTGTATGTTCAAAGTATCATAAGTTTCTTCCATCTTGAGCATCTTGATGATATGATTTCTATATTCACTATTATTTATCAACTCATTGAATGGTATAGATATTTTGATTTTGGCCATCTCACTTTCAAAATTAAAGGAAGATGAGGTTTTCTCTACCTCTTTGATGACTGTCTCCTTTCTTGTTTCAGGTACTTTCTTTTGAGGTTCTTCCTTCTTATTTCCTTTCTCCACAACATCCTTTGCAATAGAGTCCTTCTTAGGATGAATTTAATAAGGTGTATTATTTTGAGACTCTTTGGCAGGGTTTCCCTTTGGAGGATTTGTAGGTACCTTTTTGTTTCAAATATTATATTGTTTCAAGAATTGCATGATGGCATTCTGCAACCCTGTTTGGTAATATTACTTTTCTAATGAAAACATTTCATCATCCTCCCGCATGAATATTTCATTTGCATCCATGAACTGGTCTTGTTCTTCTTTAGTAAAAAACACCTATGTTTCATTATCATCACAACAATGCATGGTGTCTTCAAAAGTTCCAACAAAATTTTCATTTACATAATTATTTTGAAAGGGAGGTCTTATTTGTTGATCACCCTGGTTCCTTTGATCTCTTTGTATGATTTGTGGAACCACTGGTCTTCTTTGGTTTCTAGGTGGAACATCAACCTGTTCTTTGGTGTTAGGATTATTATCTAACGAGATCCTCTCCATGAGTTTCTCCATGGTATTCATCATCATTTCAAACCTCTCTTCTAATGACTGTTAGGTTGAAGGTTATGCCTTATCTTGAACCTTGTTCATGTCCCTGTCAGAATTATATTTGATTTTTCCTAAATCCATTATATTTACTTCAAATTTTATTGCATCACTCATCAGATCATCTAGTGAAGTGGATCTTATATCCCTTAACAACAAAGCAAAATCACTTTCAAAGGAGTCATCATATATAAGTTGAGGAGATCTAGGAGGAGGTTTTACTTCAGTAGGAATTGAGTTGTAAACTTTGATAAATCTAGCTGAAAACGCTTGGATTGTTTCATCAGGTGACCTTCTCATGTAGTTATACTCGGTTAGAAATTGAAGGGGGTTTTTCTTGTCACCCCATTTTGCAAGAAAACGCATTTCAAAGGCTTCAAAATTTTGGATGCTTTCTAGTGGGAGAGCCCTGAACCATTTTTTGACTTCTCCTGCAAGACTTTGTGCAATCAACCTCATTTTTGTATATTCAAAATCTAGTTCTTCTAGGTCTATAAAATCATTGAACCAATTTAAGTGTTTTTGGGCTGACACATTGCCTTCAACATTATACAACTTAATCCTATGATTATATTCCTGGGGAAAATCATGTAACTAAGAAGGTAGTACAAGAGGGGAAAACCTAGCTGCCATGGCTACAATAAGAACCTAAAGTAGTTGTTGGTTCTGAGTATAAATGACAAGAGTTTTAGTAGAAGCAGCTAAAATTAAATATTGGAACCTCTTATTATCAAAGATGATCTCATTCAAATAAGACTCGGATTTAGTTCTGAAAAGAGTTTGCTCAAATTTCAAATCAAAATCAAGGTCTTCAATGCATGTCACTCAATCTTTGGGCAAGGATAGATATTTGTATAGACACAAAACTGGGATTATTTTCTTTTATTTTCTTTTTTGTACAATCTTTTCAGTATTAGACATAGGGATCACTTCTTTTGGGTCTAGGTTTCTCCTAGTATGAATTCTCTTGGGAGCCATAATTTCTAGCTCAAACTACTTTATGCTACTGGTATCTTTATAATGGAGTTGCCAAGGTAAATTTAGTCTCATCCAATAAGGTGTTTGATTCACTGTCACCCTCAGGAATCAATTCTGAAGCTTTAAGTCATTCTTTTCCCAGGGAATATTTCACTTTTGATCCCCGACAACAACACCAAAATGTTAACACTCTGTAAATTTTTTCAGATGATAAAAAAATGATAGAGGTAACCTACAAACCAACTTTAGAGCTGGGTACTATCCTGCTCAGCTTAGAGAGGGATCTCTCCTATCACTTGGTATTTCTTTGATAATCAATGGATTGGTTATGTTGTTTGGGGTTTTTTTTATATTGTTTCTAGCAAGGAAGGGGAGAGACACTTAGGGCTATGTATTCAAAATTCTAAAAACAAATGGAAGCACTGACTGGTATGTAGAAATATCCAGAGGATAAAGGATAAATGAGGTGATAAATCTAAGTTATAATTTGTAAATTTTCAGAGTGTACGAAGAAAAGAAAACATATAACTGCATCAGAGAATTAAATAGATGAATTTTGAATTAGTTAGGAAGAACTTAACAAAGTTTAAATTGCTTCAGCCGAGAGCATCACAAGATGAATTCTTGGCCTTTGACTATCCACTTTAAACAGAAGATAGTGAAAATGAAATCTGAAATACAATAAATACATACAAAGACAGGAGACAAAACTCAGATCACCACCATTAGAATCTTTTCATGGAAACTTCAAGACTTCAGCATGTGTATTCAATTCAACATCAGAAAATTACATTCAAGTTCCAAATAGCTAAGATCGTGCCCTTGCACTTCTACCAACCCTTAATACATTTGGAACTCCTGATATTTATACAATTTCGAGTTCCTTCAGTTTCAAATCAATTACAATGCTTGAAATGAAACGCTTCAGTTTCTGAAACTGATTACAACAATTACAAATGGAAGTTTCGGTATTGGAACTAATTACAATGATTAACAAGAAAACATTTGATGATTTGGCTTCTAACTCCTTTGATGCTTCAACTCCTTTATTTGCCACTTGTTTTGTTCTGGTCTTCCACATGGTCTTCCATCTTCAGTGACACCTGGACATCATTTACTAGACCCTGGAAAACTGCACTTTGTCTTACCTAGTCGTACTATCTCCTTATGTTGCAAGTCGAAAGGGATATCATAATCCATCATCTCTTTGATCAGGATCTCCAAGTCAATGAAAGAGGAATATGTCATGATTGGTAGTCCAAATTTCACTTCTTTGAACTGATTCAGAATCTCAAAATATGTAATCAGATGTTCAACTAGGGTTGCTTCTTTCAGGTTTTCCTCTAGGGATTCAAACTTGGAGTGGTCCATTCTGCACTAAGTGAGGCAAGCGTTGTATTATTTTTGATCATATAATTTTCCTTTTCCATACCAAAATGGTGGGAGGCCTTTAATAAACAATTCTTCAAACAAATCCTTGAATTCTTGCACACTTTGCTCCATCTGTGTTTCCTTGGTTTGGACTGTTAGAGAAATATTTTACTCACCCTATGCAATATTGCAAAGAGGGCCTTACTCCATTTCCCTATGCAGACTTACTTCCCCCATTGATGAATCCATAGAAAAAAATAAATATTTTTCCACTTGTATGCATCTTGCAATCCATACAACAAGAGTATATGTTGGTTGCTCCACTATAGCCCGTGTACATTGGGATTTGTCCCAGAAAATCAAAATTAAATGTCGGGTTTCCATGTCACGATAGGATATCTCTGATCCTTGGCCTTCCATATACTAGAAACATTTCGACTCAGCCCTTTAGTTGCATTTTGAACTCTATAAAGAAGCCAATTCCGAGCTATGGAAAAGAGAGAGAGAATTCAACTTTGAGAGAAAAGTTGCTCTGGAGAAATTATTGCTTCATTATTGAGTCTACATCCCTTTTTCCTTTAAGTCTGAACACAATGTTCAGCCCCCAAGCTCTTCCCTTATTGATGGAGAACCTCTGTTTCTCCCTTATATGAGCTTGCCTTTGGTGGAGGATTGAAGTGTTGGAGGCCCAGTTGGAAGGAACTCAGTTTCTTGGTTCCAAAACGTGCCAACACATAAGTCTCTAATGTTTCACTTCCGCTGATCATTTATTAATAGAAATACCCCTTTCTCATCCAATTGATATCTTGAAAAGATATGTATTATGATCCATGGGAATGTTTGTTTTGTATATTAATGGATTATTCTATCTAATGTGATAACCTTTTATATTATCACTATATGCTTGCTCTGCTTCTTTTTTGAGAACTTGTTGCAGGTATAAATCTTTGGGTCGAAGTGCTCAACGGTGGACATCATCAAACATTTGGACAAGGTAGGCCTCTTTCTTATCTCTTTTGCACATTAGTTTATATAGCATATGATGGAATTGAGTTGATTTCTACAGTCACACCTGTCTGTCGTGGTTCACCCTAGCCATAGAGAGATTTTCCTCATAACATGGACTGATTTCAGTAGGTAATGTTTAGTAATAACTCTCCTGGCCCAGATGATCAATGTAGTTCTATTTTTAACTCCAATGGTCTGAATTTCTGCAGTAGGGATGGATTTGAGTAGGTTTATGGAATTTTGGGCCCACTCTGATGGTTTCTTTGCTAAATTCTCTTTCAAAGTAGTGCACCTGCTTCTAGATGTGATGGAAATGTTGTCTTTATCATTGTTGAAATTCAAATACACTCTAAACTTGGCAGCTTCAACAACTATATAATCTCGGATGATGTGCTTGGATCCCTGCAAGAGTCCTTTGCCCCTTAATATTATTTTCAACTTGTCTATACTTTCCTGCAATGCTTAATTATCCTTTTGAAGTTGAGTCATTCTTTCATCCTATGCTTACATTTCCTGCTTCAATTTCTCTATGTCCCCTTTTAACCCCTTGATTTATCCTACCTTCAGGCTAACTTGTGACATAGCCTAGACAAGTCCTTCAGTGTTTGGCCCAATTTCTGTAGTGGGTGGTAGAACTACAACCCTGTTCAAAAATTATATTTTCTCTTGTGACCATTTCATCTTTTCTTGCTCTAGCTGTAACACCCTTGCTTTGTAGTCCAATCCGTCTTGTCAAAATGCTTCCTTTTCCTATTCTAGAGCAACCAATTATGTTGTTTGTGGATGTTATGTGGCAGACATTTTTAGTTTCTTTTTCAAACTTTAAATCAATTTGTCCTTCTCATCCAATGACGATTTCACCCCTTGGGGGCCTTCAAATTCCAGCCTCTTGAACTGAGTCTTCCAAGCTCTGCTGGATGCTTTTTCTTTCCTCAACTTCCCTTCTAGTTTCATTGCATAAGATGACAACTTTGAATTCTTCAAGATTAAACTCAGGTAATCAGAATACAACATATCACTAGTATTGTTGTGGAATTTGACTTTGTTTGGAGCATTGATGTTGTCATACTTTATCTTGATCTCAGATACTTTATCTTCATCTGCAACTGCTATATCAAAAGTTGTCTTCTCAATATACCTTACTGTGAACAGAGAATATTTGTGTTGAGAAATATTTTCCACTTCAAGGACTAAATCCCTCATTTCACCCATAGCCATGTTTCATTTCTCAGCATACTGTTTTTCCAAATAGTCTTCGCATTGATAAGCTTCCCCAGATGTCTTATCAAAGATGTGTTTTTTGTTGCTAAAGGTTCTTGAGTTGCCTTCACTTTGGAGATTTATTTTCTTGGCCCTTGGTTATGGAAGGAAGTGAAGTACAAGGAAGAAAAGGTAAAAAGCGATCTTCGTGGGAGACATAGTGACTGTCACTAGGTTGAAGTGAGCAAAAGAGAAGAAAAGATGGAGCGAAGTGTGGAAAATCAAGTCGTTGTACAAGGAGATCGAGGATGACAGATCAGCAAGGAAGATGGATTGAGGATGACTCAGGAAGTGGAAAAGGCCACCATTGGATGCTTTGGAGCACTGCGCGAGAAGGAAGGAAAGACAGGCTGGCGAAGCCCGAAAAAAGAGGGTCAAGTTGACCTAAGGTTTTAGACACCTAGGGTTTTGGTATATAGGGTTTTGGCACCTAGGTTTCAGCCTAAGGCTGTCGGTGAGGTATTGTAATGTATAAATAAAGTTCAAGAGGACCTGGGTCGGGTTGTTCATTGAGTATTGGTATGATATTATTGTTGATCTAGTTCCATTGTTGTGTGAGAGATTACTGTATTGAGAGAGAGAAGTGTTGAGAGAGCGAGCCTTTTTGTATTGTAAGATATTCAGCTATGTGAAAAGATCAATTCCTACAGATGGGTGTGTAGGAAAGGGGAGAGAAAGAGAGAGAAGAAAGAAGATCTACTAGTAGAGAGCACAGACAAGAACTGTATGCTTTACCTTAATAAATCATAAGCATAGTTCTGTGGATGTAGCCCTAGAGAGAGGGTGAACCACATATATCTTTTCTTGTGTATGTTTGATTGATGATTTGATCTCTGTTGTTGTTATCGTGTTATTTGCATTGTTGTTTTATATCATATCTATAACTGTGCAGGATAGATCTAGCTTGATAAGTGATAGGTGCACATTGTGTTGTTGTTCGACTAGATCCACTTGATATTTCCTTGGTTGTAGACATCCCTGTCCTGCAACCCCCTCATAGCTTCTTCGGGTGAGACTGCATATGATTCATAGGTGCTATCGAAAGGGCCAGTAGTTGGGGCTTGTTGGTTCTCTCTTGGAGTGAACCTTGGGTCTGCCCCTGTGCCAACGAATGGTTCCGTTTCCGGGACATGAACCTTTGTGAGGGAATGTCAAGGTGGTTCCCATAGAAGACAAAGATTCAAAAGTGGATAGAGGATCAGGAGAGGGACTTCACTGAAGCCCAGAACAAGAACCCTAAGCTGATTACTAAAGATTGGGTACAAAGATACATCTTCACCGACATTCATGAGATCTTCTTTAGAGGAATCCATCAGGAGCTACATGAGTGGCTGGATAGGTTAGCTGACACACAGTTAAAGATTAGATCTAGACCTCCTGTGTTTTGGATGTCGACATTGATCCAGAAGGTCAAGAGAGTTGATAACATCGTATCCCGAGCCATAGATCACTAGTTTGATAGTACCATTGGAGGGTATATCACCAAATTTGTTGTTGACAGAGTAGAATCGTACAACCAAGCCAAGAGATATTTTTTCAAGGGACCCTGAGGGAAATGTTTTCATTTTATGAAGTTAAGAATCAATATTCTCTTGCATGAAAACCACATATTGAAGATACAATAGACTAGATGGATCTGAAAAGGCTAATGTTCAGAAATTCAGATAGCGACAGTGACATAGAAGCTGGACATACGCACAGTGGAAGAGTATTCAGATGGGTTCACCTTGAGAACCTATTTAAGAAAAAATACAGGGAAGAGGGTTTCTACAGTGGAGAAGAGGTAGATATAACAGATGAAGAGCACTCATAACCCCCTAGGGCAGAGGAAGAAGCAGTTGAAGAACTTCGCCGAAATGAGCCAGAAACCCCAAGAACTGGGCAGGCTACTGAAGTAAGTAATATCAATCCTCCTATTGTTTCAGAAATTCTAAGTCATCGGAGTATTCCGAATCACCAGAGTCCCCGGAGTACTATTACTAGCAGTTCAACATATACTAAGACATGAAACCTAGGAAACTTCATGGAAGATGAGAAGAAGCTCCCTATCTTTAGAGGAGATGGATCTTAAGATCCTGATCAGCACTGGTTCCTGTGTGAGGCCATATGGAACATTAAAAACATCACCGACGAAGCTGTTAAAAGAAACCAGTTTAGCACTACACTGAGGGATCGCGCATTAAGCTGGTACATGAAGTTTGTCTAAGGACTTGTGTAGCCTAAGCCACTAAATGAGATCAAGAATGCATTGATTTCAGAGTTTAAGAAACCTAATTCATAGTCACAATGTATTACAGAGATAAAGGAGATCAAGAAGAGGGTATCTAAACCTATTTGGGAGTTCAACCAGAGATTCAAGACCCTAACATGCCAACTGACCTTCAAGATCCTGAACGAGAAAAACAAAGAATGGTTCATCACTACTCTTTTACCACATATTAGAGTTCCCCTAATGCAACAGAAGATTGCTTCATAAGAAGAGGCATTGGAGATCACCATGAAGCTTGAATCAGCCCCCATGGGAGAATCTAGCTTAGGTATGAGACAGATCATGAGTCAGTTAAATAGTTTGTCTTTGCAAGTTGAGGACATGAAAAAGGATAAAGGAAAAGACAAAAGGGAAGACATCTGGTGTATCAGATGCAAATTAGAAGGCCATGACAAGGAGCACTGTCCCTTGTTTCATGAATATATGGCTTCTGGAGCTCTGACCCCTTTGAAGCAAGTCACATTACCCTAGTGTGAAGTATTTAGAAATCGACATCACCCTAGTGAGTGTTATTAGATGCATAAGTACATTTAGACACCCACAAAATTGTATTGCACATTCTGTAAATTAGTAGGGCATGATGACAGAAATTGTAGAGCTTATGATCTCATGCATGAAATATCAAGAGACATATAAGATCCAAGGTGAAGTACATCAAGAAGGAAACAATGCACAGTATAACTCCCCAGGAAGAGGAAACTTCAATCCTCGTGGTGGATTCATAGGATGAGGAGGAGGAAGAGGTATGGGCCGAGGCCAAGGAAAAATAATTTGATATAACTGCATGTAGCCAGGACATCTAGTAAGGGACTATCAGAACCGTTGTACCACTTTCACTTATTGCAACTCCTTCAAGCATGTCATAGAGGACTGCCCTGTACTGCTAGCGAAGCTTCAGGAAAGACGAGGACCTCAACAGAACCCACATGTACAACTAATATCTGCTAAACCTCACGGAGTAGACCTTAGACTCACTATTATTACTCGAGGAGGCACTACTACAGGAGAGGATAGAATGACCCAAGGAAAGATCACAAAAAACTTAGGTATCAGGAAAGCTGCAGAGAGGACTCAAGATTTTGATGCAAAGAAAGAAAGGCAAATATTTGAAGAGGCAATGAAAGAATTCAAAGAAGATCAAGGGTCCTCTTCAAACACATAACCAGAAATAAGAGAATATGGAATGCCTCATGCATTTGATTAGTCTTCCTCGCCTAGAGAGGGAAAAGAGGTAAGTAAACTTGTCAGTTTCTTATATATGTTTATAGAACTGCTTAAAGATGGGAAAGCCATACAAGAACTACAAAATACGGTTAAACAATATGAGCTAGGAAAGATAGACCCCTTACTGAATAGGGAAGTACACCAGATTGGTAAGAAGAGAAGGAAAAATAAAGAATTACACTTGAATGCTCGGATATGAGAGTATGATATAGACTATGTGGTCCTCGACTTAGGGTCAGAGGTCAATGTCATGATGAAGAAAACTTGGGAACTAATGCGAAAACTGAAGCTCATCTATTCCCCTATTAGACTTCGCATGGCCAATCAGCAAGTTGTCAGCCCATTTGGACGATTGGAACATGTCCCTGTGGACATCGATGGAGTTAGAACCTTTACATATTTTGAGGCAATTGAAATTGTTGATGACAGTTTCCCTTACCCTGCATTGTTAGGAATCGATTGGGCCTTCAACAATTATACTGTTGCTGATCTTAAGAAAAGACATATGACATTTGAAAGAGATGGCCTTCGAGTCATTGCACCTTTAGATCTAGATGAGGGTCCTCGATTCAAAGAGCCTATCAGAGAAGAATACCAAGCCTACAATGCAAGTAACACGATAACAACAACAAAGATCAAAGCATCAATCACACATACACAACACAAGATATACATGGTTCGCCCTCTCTCTAGGGCTTATGATTTATTAAGGTAAAGAATACAATTCTTTTCTGCGCTCTTAACTAGCAGATCTTCTTTCTTCTCTCTCTTTTTCTCCCCTTTCCTGTGTACCCCGTTGCAGGACTTGATCTTCACACACAACTGAATATCTTGCAATACTAAAAGGCTCTCTCTCTCAACACTTCTCTCTCTCAATACAGTAATCTCTCACACAACAATAGAACTAGATCAACAACAATATCGTACCAATACTCAATGACCAACCCGATCCAGGTTCTCTTGACCTTTATTTATACATTACAATACCTCACCGATAGCCTTAGGCTGAAACCTAGGTGCCAAAACCCTAAATACCAAAACCCTAGGTGTCTAAAATCCCAGGTCAACTTGACCTTCTTTTTCCAGGATTCATCAGCCTGTCTTTCCTTCCTTCTCGTGCGGTGCTCCAAAGCATCCAACGATGCCTTTTTCCATTTCCTAAGTTGTCCTCAATCCATCTTCATTCCTGATCTATCATCCTTGATCTCCTTGTCCAACAATCTTTGTTGTGTTGGTACACTTGCTTCAAAATCTGATAGGAAGGTTTCTAAAGGGTTCAACCCATCAAGTGTAGGTAATCTACTCACTGTTGTGATGATCTAGCGAACTTCTCT
>SNQJ01S0070086.1:19654-38772 GCA_010110895.2 Picea sitchensis
TAAGCAAACTTCCCTCAAGGCCGAGCATTGTCAGAAGCTAGCACCCAAATTTTATGGCCCTTACATAGTTCTCAAGCGTGTGGGACAAGTCGCATATCAGTTAGCTCTGCCCAGTCGGTCGAAGCTACATCCTGTTTTTCATGTTTCGTGCTTGAAGAAGGTGATTGGAACCAGGTGCCAAATTCAAACCAACCTTCCAGAGTTAGCTGAAGAAGGATCCATTTGGCTACATCTAGAAGCAGTTTTGGACCAGCATGAGCATCGCCTGCGTCAGAGAACCATCAAGGAAGTGCTAGTACATTGGAAAGATATGACTCCAGCAGATGCCACTTGGAACCAGCTACCATTCTGCAGCAATTTCCACATCTCAAGCCTTGAGGACAAGGCTGTTTTTAAGGGGGCAGACATGTTAAGGTCCTAACCCACACATAGGTAGATCAATGTATTCGGATGTAATAAAGGTCAATATTAATAAGGCCTTTCAATAAAATAGAATAAGGCGGATGGAAGAAGACCTAATAGAAGCTTTCGCTTCTAGAAGGATATTCCTCTAGATGCTTCTCTTAATAGACATATTTAGTATAAATAAGGGTTGAGGGTATGAGAACCCTAGCTTGGAGATTATTGTAACAAAGCGTTGCTCGATTGGAGGTTGCCCCCTCGAAGAGGCCTGTGAACATTGCTTTCTGAATGAAAGTGTTATTTCTATTGCTATTGTTATATCATTTATGTGTATTGTGAAGATTATGTTGGATATTTTACTGTTATTCTGCCATTTCTAGCATTTTATTTCTGTTCTGCATATTTTTTATATCTAGTATCTTGCACCTAGTAACTAATTGAAACCATATTTCAATAGGATCATTATATTCTTGTTTCTCTTCTTTTTTTAGGTCACGCTGAATGTATTCCTCTACCATGCTATGTAGATTATCCTCTTCGAGATGATTGGTATTTGGAGTACATACAGTATCTGCTGAGAGGCATGCTAAGGACTCCTCAATCTCAGGTTCCATTGGTTTCTCTCCATTGAATTCTATCCATGAATATTTATTCTCCTCAACAAATTGACAATAGGAATCCGACGGAACTTCTAATTCTTCCTGTGGAGAGACAACTAGATCCTTAACTGCTGTGAAGATATGCTCTTCCTCAGAGGCAGATATCCTAGCTACTGCTAGAATGCAAGAAAGTTCTTGGAGGAATATTCTTCAAGCTCTTGATCATCCTTGAATTACTCTAGCTGGTTGATGATCCCTATCTCGCAATGCCAATTAGTACTTGAGGGCTCTTACAACACCCCAAAAATGATTTATCATCAAAGATCTAAATTTTAAAACTATTTGCAAAAATAAAACACACCAAACTTGAACTCCTTGCATTACTGGGACCCTGTTTTCACCAGGTTATCGGTTCGCACAAGTTAGCTCATCATAAATAAAACTAAATATGCATAAAATAAGGAAAAAACACACTTGCATTAAAAGAAGAGAGGACAACCTAACTTTGGAGCAACCCCACCAAAGTGGATGTGTGGGCTCTTCCCTCACGTCTTGTTATCTTCTCTCCGCCCTTAGGTCATCCATAAAACCAATCCAAAACCAGTAAAGCAATCTGATTCAAATACTACCTATTACCATTTACAACTCCCCGACAACGGCGCCAAAATGTTGGTGCAATTATATGCATAATATATTACCAAACATAAATTATCTATTGGGATTTGTAATCAGTAGATTTGATGCATTATATCTGTCGATAATAGATAGGTTCCTATGTCTGATGAGTATAGCTCAATCAATAAAACAAACTAAAAACCAACACTCTATTTTCACACTTCAAAGATAACACTCTTCACACAATTCAAAAATTAGAAAGCAAAACTCCTAAACAAGCATATGATCTAAAGTTCTTGCTTAGGTGATGGACCTATTCATTGATGGCTCATTAAAGGAAAGGATGAACTTTGATTCTATCTCCTAGAGCAACTAAACTAACAGCAATTAACACTCTGCACATTCTTAAAAGGGAAACTCAATCAAGCTTAAACGAAATACCGATCAAAGTAAAACACTCCATTATAGGTGCATGTAGGGTGAGACATGGAGGTCTTGATTGTGCATGTGTTTGCAAGGTGTAACCTAATAAATTCTGGAAAAGAAGGCTAAGTGTAGTGGGATGCTCCATTACAGGCTCATGTATGGTGAAAGATAGAGACTCCACTTGTTCCTAGCTTTGCAAAGTACAACAAGCATTTAAAATGTTTAATCTAGCAAATGATACACACACAGAAATAACAATTGACTACTCATAAATCGTTACACTCATACTGTACATAAAAATCTTACTCACTCAAAGTCATCACACATCTATATTGTATGTCATCAACAGTATCACTAAAATATAACATCATTGAATTTTAAATGCTATGATTAAGTACAGAATTAATATGTTCACACACACACATACAAACAAAAATCCAGAATTATAATTACAAATAAAATACAATGAAGCTTACCTTGATTGGGTCGGTGGGCCCTTGTTGTACCAACAAGGAATTTTAAGAAAGACTTATAGAGAAGAATATTTTATCATACGCACGAAATCCATGAATTGCAACCTATCTCATTACTTCAGAAAAACAGAGTACAATTAATAGTTTTCAAAAACCAATCCTACAACATAAATATTCTTCTCTTCAAGAACCAATATTAAAGCATAAAAATTCCTCCCTAATCAGACCTATGAGCCCCTATTTATACATAAAATCCATGGAGGAATGAATGAAACCGAATCCCCAAACCAAGAAAACAATTTTTACAATTTTAGGATAAATCCCAAAAATCTGTGTTTTTTATCAATTTGGGCAGATTCGAGTTAGGGCTCCACCCATATCTCCCAAACCAATTCTAGTTTTGAAAACCTGCCCACTTTTTACTCAATTTTCCATATTCTAGACAAAACCCATATCTTCGAATTTCTAGATATGATACCATATGCATGGAAATCGAGGCGCAAGTTGGCAGTTTGAGTTTTTTGCTAATTTTAGCATAATCATTCCCCCTGAGCTGGAGGTCCACACGTGCGATATGGGTGAATTATGACTCACGTGTTCACATGTAAAAGTCATTCTGGACAAAACCCATGCGCCCGATTTACTTCTAGAAACATTCTAAAATTCTAAATTATGTCTTGTACCGGATTAGAAAAGTTGGTACCGGATTAGAACAGTTAGTACCGGAATCCTGTAGGCGGGGGTTTAGTACCGAATGAACACAGTCATGACTATGGGTACCGGACCAGCATGATGGTAGTACCGGATGGAGCTAATACCGGAATAGGAGCAATCTGGTATCGGATGAAGTTGGTACCGGAACAAGCGCAGACCTGGTATCGGATGAAGTTGGTACCGGAAGAGGCGCAGAACTGGTATCAGATGAAGCTGGAGAGTTGGTATCGGAAGAGGCGGAGAGATGGCACCAGATGAATTGTAGAGCTAGTACCGGATGGAACTGAAGAGTTGGTACCGGATGAAGTTGGAGCCTTGGTATCGGAATAAACTGGGTGCCAGAATAGGTGGAGCCTTGGTACTGGAATAGACTGGGTACCGGAATAGGTGGAGCCTTGGTACCAGAATAGACTGGGTACCGGAATAGGTGGAGCCTTGGTACCAGATTGCGCCATAGTTGCAGTACTAGATTGCGTTATAGTTGTAGTACCAGAATAGTGAGGTACCAGATCAATCTTCTTAAGAGTCAAAGTGATTAGGAATATATAATCAAGAATTTAATCGAATTAACTCAAGAAAAGTAAACAAATCATGCCTTAATCATGATTTACCTCTCTATGCATATGGACAAGATCATCAAGTGTATTTTTGGAGGAAACAATCAATTATATACACATAGCATAGGTAAAATAGGCTCAGATATAGGGTAATAAAGGTGTCAAAATGGAGACTCAACAACAGGCAATCCCAGATATCCCTGAACATTAAGAAATGCATATTAGGGACACCTTTTGGAATTTTATTGGGTCATATAGTATGCAAATAGGATCTAATAGTGGATCATGCAAAGATTGCAGTGATTGTGAATTTTCCACCACCAAAATTAGTGCGACAGTTGAGAGCCACATTGGGACATACAGATTATTACAGAAAATTTATAAAAGGGTATGCACAGATCACTGCGTCGATGGAGAAACTTCTCAAAAAAGATATCAGATTTCAGTGGGATGAGGATTGTTAGCAAGGGTTGGACACCTTGAAAGAGAAGACAGTCACATCACCTATACTAGTATTCCCAAATTGGGAAAAGGCATTTCATGTGCATGTAGATGCATCAACCATAACACTTGGAGCTATTATGGCGCATCTCGGATCATGGGAATTAGATCATCCTAGAAAACTGTCAAAATCAGAGCAGAACTACAATATTATAGAAAGAAAAGGCATAGATATGGTCTATGCACTTCAAAAGTTCAAACATTACTTACTGGGTAAACACTTTAAGATGGTCATAGATCATTAATCCCTCAAATATCTAGTCAACAAGCCAGTGTTGGGGGGAGGATTTGTAGATGGCTACTGTTATTTCAAGAATTCAATTTTGAAGTGATAGTCAAACCATGGAATCTGAATGCAGGACCAGTTCATTTGTCAAGGGTAACCAATGGAGAAGAACCTACCAACTTGGAAGACAACTTCCCTGATGTGCAATTATTTTCAGTCTAGGTAGTTGATGAATACTTTTCTAACATTATTGAATATTTGAGTACAGGGACTGCACCACAGGAGTTTAACACCGCGCAGAAGAAAATTTTGGCTATCAAAGCTACAGACTATCAATTGATTGTAGGACACTTATACAAAATGGGCACAGACAACATTTTGAGAAGATGTTTATTAAAGCATGAAAGGCCTAGAATTTTAGCAGAAGCCCATGGAGGAATAGTTGGAGGACATTATGCAGGAAAACATACCGCGAAGAAGGTATTGCGTGCATGATTATGGTGGCCAACAATTCATAGGGATGCAAAAGAATATTTCTAAAGATGTGATGTTTATCAAAGGGTTGGAAAACCAAACAGAAGGGATGAGATTCCTTTAAAACCACAAATGACGTTGCAGGTATTTGACAAATGGGCTATATATTTTGTTGGACCAAATCATCCACCAACAATAAGGTCAAGATCTAGATACATCATTATTGCGACATAATACTTAACAACATGGGAAGAAGCAACACTAGTCAAAGATTGCAGCGCAGAAAAAACATCACACTTCTTGTTTGAGCAAGTGATCACTAGATTTGGATGTCCAAGGATTTTGATGAGTGACCAAGGTACTCACTTCATCAATATCACTATCAAGGATATGACTGAGGAATTTGAATTCTATCATTAGAAGAGTACACCATACCACCCTCAAGCAAATGGAATAGTAGAATCCTTCAACAAGATCTTGGAAAAATCCTTGACAACGATCTGCAATGTTAACAGGGATGATTGGGATTTGAAAATACCAGCAGTATTATGGGCATATACAACTACATGTAAAAATTTGACAGGACAAACACCATTCAGGATGGTGTATGGATAGGAAGTAGTGGTACCATTGGAATTTTTGGTACCTAGTCTATGTGTCGCGACCATTACTAACATGAAAGAATGGAGCGTAGTAGAAGAAAGGCTAATTCATCTATTAGAGATGGAAGAGGATAGGATCCTGGCAGGATTTCACCAGGAAGTACAAAAAGCCAGAGACAAATCTTGGCACGACAGACATATCAAGAAGAAAAGTTTCAAGAGAGGAGACTTAGTCTTGCTATATGACAGCAAATTCTTTCAACATCCGGGTAAATTTAGAATGCATTGTCTAGGGCCATATGAAGTCCATCATGTCACATATGGAGGATCTATGCGACTAAAGGATCTAGCAAGAATCAAATCAAGGGAATGATCAATGGGAGTCGATTGAAGTTGTACATGGACAGTCGACCTCACCAAGTATAAACAGGGACAATGCAGTAAGGCAAGTATGTATATAGTGTACCATAGTAGATACTAGATAGAAAAAAGACAAAACCAAATGAAAAGAGAAAAAGGAAGAAAAAAAAATACAAACGACAGAAAATACAAAAACATAGAAAAAGTTTTGCACAGGAGTTACCGCGTTAGTTATCGTAATATAGTGCGGACAGTGCCAAGTATGAGCGAAATCTCGAAAAAACCAAGGAGATCACCCACAACAACACGAACAGGAAGCCAGCCACAGGGTACGTAGGAAACAGGCCCAGGCACAACTAGTGGGGCACAACCCTCAAAATCGGAAAAGGAGGTCGTGCAAGGAACAGATGTGCGCGGAAAAATAAAATATGACACAGAGGACCCATACATCACCCTCACTTGGGATGATGTAGAGCTCATCACGGACAAGGTCCAATACAGGAGTGAGGAAGTGGTCAAAACAACAAAGGCACAGAGAGAGAAGATCATGGCCAAGCTAATAGAAGTCCATGAGAATATACAATAGCTACAGGGCCACGCAAAATCTCAGGCCTATGTGCAGCAGCAGAAGGCACTATCAAGGCCACCTGTGCAGAATTAGGATGAAGAGATGGTACAATTTGTCGCCCAGAGCAGCGACAGATTTACCGTCATGCGCAAAATGATCAAGATTGATCCTGAAACAGCACAGACACTACTGCAGGAGCTTGAAGAGCTAGACATAATAATGGCATAGATACCCATGAAGGCTCTATACGAGCTACAAGCGAGAGTCATGTACGAAGTGTAGTTGAGGGCCCGCACATATGCCACAAACCTAGAGGTGAGAAAAGGAGTCACAAAAATGATACAAATTACATATGACCAGCTAATTGTGGAGAAATAAGAACGGGAATATCGTGTGGACAGGATCAAGCAGGGAGTGACTGCAGCCTATAACAGAATCCCAAACAGGGCGCAAGTAGAAAATCCCAACACAACATAGAATATTGATCACATTGTGCAAACAATTTATCAATATCGGCAGGAGATCAAAAACCTCAAGGAAAAACGCATCCCTATGACTCCCTTGGAGGTGAAAGAACAAAGGAGACAAGAATTTGCAGGACAAATGGACGAAATGAAAAGACATGTCAGCACAACTGTGGACTTGTTTGACAGGGAAGCGTGGCTATGGACAACATTGGAGAAATATGAACAAGTCCAACAGTGGGACCAGGAAGAAGGAAAGATAAGCGCAACCATCCAGGACCTCAAGCAGAGGCATAAAACAATGAGTATCACCAAGCATCTCAAGGGAGCACAAGACATGAAGAAGCTACAAGCAGAGATAATAGCAACACAGAGATAGAAGCAGGAAATACAGGTGCATATGGAACCTCTTCAAGAGAAATCAGTGCAATTGATTGCGCAATTGGAAGAGGAAAATAGGAACATGGCGAAATCACAGGCAGAGGGTGCAACAATGATCCAGGAGGAGATCATAGTGCAAATATTAGAAGCGCTCAGAGAAAAGGTTGTGCAGGTCCAAACACGAGGAAGAGAACTTGAAGACAAGTTCCACAATCTAGCAGAGGCTGTCAAGGGAGCGTGCAAAGCCTAGGTGGCTCGGGACGAGCCACATGTCAGTGTTGGGGGTCTGTTGGGCACAGGCTCATTTTGGGGGAAAGGATATTTTTGGAAATAAAATAACGAAGAGGGATCAATACAATTGGCAAGAAAAGAAGCACGTAAAACCGCATGAAAAGGAGGAAAGCATGCAAGGCGCGCATGCAAGAAGACCTAAACATGCTAGGGTTAGGGTTTTGGTAAACATTGTAACAGTTGTCAAACTGATAGGTGAGTATAAATAAAGACCTAGGGAGTTTAGGTCAGAGGGTGGGTTGGTTTCTCCTCGAGTTTGAAGTTAGAGGATGTGTTATTGCAGAAGAAAATTGGATGCATAACCTATTCTTGTGCTAAGTTGTTGAGCTGTAGAGAGTAAGTAGGGTAGATCTTGAGGGTTAGATCACAGGGTGAGGAGCCTGGTGTGATTTAGTTTGCCTCATTAAATATCTTGACCCAACTGAGGGAGAATTGTAATGCGCGCAACGCCATGACTCTGGAAAAACTATAATAAAAGAGAAAAACAACCAAATCTTTGTGGATGTAGCCCAAGAGGGGGTGAACCATGATAGATCACGTGTTATGTGGACTGATCATTGTTTTTTCCTTTACTGTCAATGGTAAACTCTTATATAAATGTCTTGATGAAGTAGTTAGATTTGTTTATTTATATGCATGGATAAAGAAAGACAATATTTTAAATCTAGATGGATGAGATAGTAAATAAATGAAGATCGCAAAGTACAATCCCAAATCCCCACTCATTCCCAAACTGCAAGCACTTGAGCATTGCAATCACCCATGGAACTATCTCAGGTGAGACTGTGCAGTACACTCTGTGTGTTTTGTTGCCTTCTAGTTTACCAGGAAGGTCAATAGTTTTAGATGGCTTTGTTAGGAGCTTGTTTAGATCTGAACCTGGGTCAGCCTTATAGCAGAAAGAGGATAAGATTAACCAACAACTTTCTTGGAAATATTAAGTATATTTTTCGACAATGGAAACTTTAGGAAAATGTTGAGTGCCTTGTACCAGAGGGCCTTGTTCCACAAAATAAATATAATCCCATTGCATTGATAACAAGGAATATTCAACTAATAATATTATCAGCCCATGGTGGGTTAAGTTGGTCTCAATGTTTTTCTCTGTCTAGCCTTCACGTTCATTAAGTCAATTAAATGCATGACAAAGTATGGGAGATTGATACACCTCTGGTGTCTTAAATGTATTAAGAGTTTGAAATGATATCCATATAGAAACATGTGCCTTCCTTCATAGGTGAGATACCTTTAAATGAAAAAGGAGACTTATGGCCATGGCGCTAGAAGAGAATTTGTTTGTATAAAAATTTTATTTCCTTCGAGTTTCTCTCTTCCTACCGTGAATTTCCATTGAAGAGTGACTAGAGAAGAAATTCTATGTTGGAACCATATTTCCTCCTCTATGGATAACCCTATCACTCTGGAAATACTCTCTTTTATAAATTGAATGGCAACCACCCATACTATACCAACGGAGATTTTGAGTGAGGCAGAAAATTCCAATGTTATATATTTATTGAACCCATGTAGTTGGTTGAAATATCGCAGCCAACATGCTTGTGTGAAAAAAAATTCTACTTTGAGGTTTCTATGAACAATTGAGGTATTTGTTGGTTCACTGTGTATGGGCGGTCCTCCCATAGCTACATGTAGAAATGGGAAAATACTCAAGGTAGTGAACTACAGAAGGATGACCAGAGATAGATAGGACAAAATCAGACAGTTCGAGATATGATATTTGTTGGATGATAAAATAGGGTGAGGATAATGGCACGAGGGAGAGGTTATGTCAAGAATAATTATTCCATGATTATTGTGTTTTCTCCTGCAAAACCAATCATTACATTGGGTCATTTGCATAGGGGAACTGTGGCGGTTGAGAGTTGTTAATCAATTGTGAGTGCAACTGGACAATGAGAGAATATATCATTATGATGAAAATCGTCCCATGTATGTGGTCGATTTTTTATGAGATGTGTGAACATGCCAGTATAATTGGTAAGGAAAACCAAATTAAGAAATTGTTATTAATGAGAAAAAGGCAAAATATGGAAATGTACCCTACCCCCTAGGCAAAGTTTTTTACCATCCTCGAAAAAATGAAAGTAAGCAGAGTGACATAAGTATTTCATAGTTACACCCAATCATTCAAATGAATAAATAAAATAACTCAGACCTGACCATTACTTGTAAGAGTGATCGAGTGAAATTTTCAGAGAAATGCAATATTGTCCGGGTAGAGCATGGATTCTTTAAAGTGTACTGATGGTATACCTAAGCAAGAATAAGTTGAATTGGTAAACTAGAGGAGCTAGTAAAAAAAATTGAAGATACCGATGGTGCTAATGTTGGTTTGAAGAATGCTTGATGAAGGTGGAAGGTTTTGAGGATGTTGGGGATGCTTGAAAATGTTGATGCTAAGGATGTAAGTGTTGAAGATTAAAGTGTTGAAGATGAACTTTATGAATATGAAGATTTTGAAGATGAAAATCTTGAATATAAAGATGTTGAATATTGAATTCTCGGAGATGAAGATGTTGAAGATGAAAATGAAAATCCTGAAGATGAAAATGAAAATCCTGAAGATGAATATGTTGAAGATGAAAGTCCTGAATAAAGTGTGCAACTGCAATGGTTGTGTTTTGTGGCTAATGTATTTTGTCATTTTGAATTATTTGTAGCAACTGGAAATGATCTGCAACAACTAGAAATCATATATTGAAGTTGTTGGGAATAATATTTTGAGGATGAAAATAGATCAGAAATGTAAAATAAGGCCTTGATTAGACCTTAGACATGAATAGAACAATCTGAAGGATTCTTCCTTAGCTACAAAAAGATGCAATGACACTGCTACCTACAATAACTAGTAGTTCTGAGAAGTAGAGAGAGAACTAAATGAAGCAGAGGAATCAAATAGAACTTATTCCAAAAAGAAGTGCAACTGAGCTGGATAGGGGCAAAGACAATGCCATGTTATTAACAATATTTAGCAAAATATATATGTATGCCATATATATATATTATTATATTATTATATTTTCTTTTGCAAGTGTCACATGCCAGAAGACTGGTTTTTAGGAGCGGTAAGTGTCATTTAAGACTGGTTTTTAGGAGATACTTGTCTAAATGCACCTCTAAGGAGGTTTTCATTAAGATATATATATATATATATATATATATATATATATATATATATATATATATATATATATATATATATATTCCTTTTTCTTTTTTTTTTGTTATGCCTATAATGAAAATTTACCTTTTATACTAGTTTTCTAGTATCACTGAGTCTCAAAGGGCCCATGGATGGGTTTTCACTACAAGATTGTTATAAAAGGATTTATTTTCTCTTTTTTTTATTATTAATTTGGAAATAATAGCAAATCATGTTATTGTGGGTACATATGGAAAAACCTTTGTGCTTATAATTTCAAAGTTTGGATGAACATTCAAAGTTTTAACAAATTCTTCCCTGGAGAATGGAAGGTGGTACATGCGTAGTCGATGCCCATTGGAAAGTAGTGGAATGCAGTCTTCATCAATAGTCCCGAGCTTAACAGTACCATTGTCAAAGGCAGTGTCTACCTCATAAGGGCCCAACTAGCATGCACAAAACTTTCCCTTGAATTTCTTGAAGAAAAACTTGTAAATCAATGCCCAATCCCCTGTCTGAAATGTCTTATGCTTGATAAATTTATCATGCCACCTTGATCATTGTTGTTGAACAGTAGAATTCTGGAGAAAGACAGTCAGATGAATATCATTGAGTTCACTAAGTTGATCAAGGTGGTGTTTATATGCTCCTATGAGATCTAGACCCACATGTAAGGTGGTTCTCAATGTTTTAATCTCAAATTCTATTGGAAAAATAGTAGCCTTACCATAAACAAGCTCATAAGGAGAAAAACTTGTGTTGTTTTTCCATGTGGTTCTATAATCCCAAATAAATTCTAGAGGTCTAGCAGCCCAGTCATGATGATGTGATTGCATGTTTTTTGATAAAATAGATTCTAACACCTTGTTGGTACTTTCCACTTGATGATAAGGGGAAGTAGTTTGTTGTTGAATCTAATATTATTTAGTAAGATTTAGGAGGGCCCCATGGTTGGTATTGAATTTGGTGGTGATGGTCATTATTTCCATGATGTAGGATGGCCCCATGGTTGGGAATGCATTTGGTGGTTATACTAATATGAATTAAAAAATTGTTGAGACGGGTCTTTGCCCATACCTGGTTGTCATCGTTGCCAAGTTCATTTTTTAGCAATGAAGCAAATTTGATCTATTTCCACGTTGGAGCCCTAGTATACCACTTTTAATCCTTGTAAGGAAGGGAAGTTGTTGGTAGAGTGGTTTTGTTAACAAATGTTATAGGTTTCAATGCTATCCATTGGGAATTCCCTTCAAGGATTTTTTTATGCACTTTGGACAGAATATAGATAATTCCCTTTCAGTTTATGCCTTCTTTTTCTTGACTTGCAAGGTGTCAAATTATGAAGCTAAATAACTCAAAATATCGGTTTCAAATTTTTCCAACAGATTGCCTAATTCTGCACGAGAGACTCCTCTAGTGGATTCCTTTGTGATTGTATAAAAATATCCCACATACCCTTCTCGTGCTTGGAAATTCCTCTAGAGTATGTTTTGCAGAGGTCATAGATATTATCATATCCCATTTGGGAGATGTCCCCTTCTCCCATTAAGTTAAAAAGGTACATGCAATCATCTATTATTCCCCTAAGTAGAATGGTCCACAGTGTGTCCTTATGTAAATAAATCTTGGAATTTTGTGAATTATATTGGAATCTTTCCACATAATCTTCCAAACTTTCATCTTATTTCTGGGTCATCCTAAAAATTTATTCATGAAGATCCTTCCCCTTGCAGTAATATTGATATTTCTGAAGAAATTTATGCTTCATAATATTCCACATGGCGATAGATTGCTTGCCAAGTCCCATGAACCATTGCAAGGCTACATTCTTGAGTGTAGCAGGAAATAATTTCAGTTTTTTGAGTATTGGCAATATTGTCATAACTTCGGCATAATACATCAAATTTGAAAAGAAAAGTATCATGATCTTCGCTTGATATCCTATGAATGTTAGGAAGGGATGAAAGAGGGATAGTCTTCATTGGTGCCTCTTCTTCAATATCCTTGATTGGAAATTCGAAGGTTAGATTAGAGGTTGCCTCTTCTCCTACCATGTTGGTCTGGGAGGTTCTTTGTAAGTTGGTTTGTTGATTTATTTCGAGGATTAAATTGGATTATTTTGAGGATTAACTCTGAAATAGGGATGCTTGTTGATCATTTTTTCTGAGTCCTTTTCTTCCTCAATAGGAGGTGTATTATCTACTTTTTTTGTAGGAGAATAAGGAGATGTCAAAGGAATTTCCCTCTTGTTGTCTTGTTGTCTCCCTCATCCACCCGCGGGATTGTTAGTATTGTGGTTGGTTCCTATTGCATTGATGGTTTTTGGTTTCTTCCTTTTTTCAAAGAAATTACAAGCCTTGGAACCGATGAAGTAGAGGCTCACCACAAAATCTCTGTGGTGAATATGCAGGTTCTTACCTCTCGTCTTATCGTCTATCTTTCCCTGTGTTTCAAGTGATTTTATGAAAAAATAGATACTAAGACCAATGTTGGATGCACTAATGCACCTTCAATAGCTCCCCGACAATGATGCGGAAATGTTGAGAAATCAACCTGTCAATCATTTAGTTTTCAAATGAGGGTAAGTCTTTTTATTTCAATATATTACATGCTCTCTGTGTAGGCCACAAATTATTATAAAGCATTGGTTGTTTCTTAATGTAAATAACAATAAAGTGGGAAGTGAAAAACAAAGAAATGAAGTGGTTTCTAATTAATCTTTTTAAATGATATTTGTTCAATCTGTAAATTCAAGGGAAAATGAAATAATAACTAGAAACATTAACACATAGATTAACTAATCAAGTATCATAACAGGTTCGATTTTTATTCTGCAACCATTTATGAACAAGATTCAAAATGGACTGATTTGTACTTTGTAAGTCACATGAATCAAAATGGAATGATTTGTACTTTGTAAGTCACATGAATCAAAATGAAACGAATTGTATTCTGCAACCAATCATGAACATGAATCAAATCACGACGAATTGTATTTTGTAGCGTGAATCAAAATAAATGAATTGTACTTTGTAACCATATGGGAGCGTGAATCAACAAGCAATTAGTAGATCAATAAATCAATAATTAATTTCAATGCTAGAATATTGGAAGATCAAATAAATGCGATAGACTAACACCATAAAAACGTTTACGAGCTAATAGAGTGACACATGTTCACGGGAATATGCCCTCCTCCTAGAATAAAGTATAGAAGAAAAACTCAATAACTAGATATTTGATTCAAATCATGCACATAGAATATTACTAGGAAAAGCAACCTAGTTTTGGTATTAATCAAGACTTGAATACAAAATCATAAATTTATAAATCCACACAAAATAGTTATATCGATTTGCAGCAGAGACCCCTTTTTATACAAAATATTAGGTGCCAATAATAAAGTGTGATGAAGATACAAATCTATGATTCTAGCCATTATAATCATCACTCCCAGAATACACAACAGTTTTGTCTCTGCCACAGGTACGTGGTTACATGATTTGGGGTTGCCCTAACCGTCAACCTAAAATACATAATGATTTGTCGTTTCCACATAAAATAAATTGCACGCTGACATTTGAATCCTTATAGAAAATATATATGTAATCCATCGTTGGAATCTCAATGGGAAGAGTGGAATATATTTTCTATCGGTTGGAGGTATCCTATAGGGGCTCTCCATCTACAACTTTCACAACAAATGTTTGTTCTACAACTTCTACAGTCAATGTTCAATTTGCAGCTTCTGCAGCCAATCCATATGATAGAAATCTGCAATAACTCACAACAATAGTCAAAGGATACATAAATCCTCTTCTTAAACATTCAAATGCTCAAAAATTATGACCAAGTATACATAATGTCAAACATAAGCCTGTTCCATCAAAATGTTTGATTCTGAGTTCAAAAGGTAAGCAAAATGAGGCAAAGATTAGAAAAAATAGTGTCAAAACATGGCATTTTTATGGCCCAACAACTTGCACCCCATGGACTTGATATCGAAACGAGAAGGGTTAAGAAGCAACCACATTCCTCATAAATGGAAGATGGTGATAGTGAAGTACCCATTGACAAATGGGAGAGGAAATTTTCAAACTTGGAATCTTAAGTAGCCAACATTTCCAAGAGTGTGGCCTTACTCAATGCCATTCTTGAGAAGAAGATTGGCCCCTTTTCAGAGAAGCCTAAATCTCATGTGACACTTGAATACCACAAGGAGCTAAGGGAAGAAAATGAAGATCCAAAGATCAAAAGAGGGAACTCCAATAACTAGTCTTCTTAGAACCTATTTAAAGTGGAAGCAAAGGTCAAGATCAAGCCCTACAAAGGTGAGGTAGAAATGGTTAAGTCAAACCATTGATTGTAACAATTATAAGTCTATTTCAATGTGCATAATGTGCAATAGGAGTACAAAATAGACTTTTCCAAACTTAAGCTACAAGGCCATGGACAAACTTGGCGGGAAAGCTACATGAAGGCCCTTAGACTGGGATGAGAAGTAACAAAGTAGGAGTTATAAAGCCATATTTAGGTCCTAGTTTTACCTTATCAAGTATGAATATGACCAAAGGATTTGGTGGCACTACTATTGACACCGACAAGGAAAGAGTGTACAAGAATACACTACAATGTTATACAAGCGAACCATTTGTCTAGGGATAAATCCCAAGAACCCCATTGTGAATATCAAAAACCTAAGTGACCTTCACACCTATAACAAAATTGTGTCATTAACATCCTTTTTAGCTTCCATTTACCTTTAGTGATTTTTTGTAGTTTTTGTAAAAAGTTGGTGTTATTTCGTGGGATGCTGCTAAAATCAATGTTATTTTATGAACCATCACTAAAATTGGTCCTAATAGTGTCAGGCTTGGCTCCAAGCTTGGCGTCGACTTTAGCATTGAGTTTTTTAAGTAACTAAATAAAAATGGGGGAAACTTTTCAAAAATGAATTTAAGAAAGATTGAGGGCTAAAAATAAGCCATGTGTCTCAATCCTCATGAGTGTGAGGGAATTTCTATTATTTTAATTAAAATCTCTTATTTTTCCTCATAAAACCCCTCAAAACATACTCTTTCATTATTTTCTCATTTTGTTTCTTTCTCTCTTTTCTTCTCCCCCCTTATTCTTTCTCCCTTGTGGTTTCTTCTCTTAGGGTTTAATCCTCATGGAGGCTATGATTTTAGTTTCATGGAGGAACCTCCATGAGGAATTTAATAGATTCTCCCTTCCCTCCTCCTCATTTCTTCTTATTTTACTTTTCTTATTCGTTATTGATTTGCTAATGTTTATTGTTGTTTGCTTTTTCATATTTATGGTTCCATGCATGGAGACTAAGGTTTCATGGAAGAACTTCCATGATAAAGGTAAAGAATTCTCCCTTCCCATCTCCTCCTTTCTTCCTTCCTCTTTTACTTTTCTTTTAATTTGTTTGTTTGCTAATGTGTATTGTTATTTTGTTGTTACAACTATAGGGTTTCATGCATGGAGGCTAGGTTTTTCATGGGGAAACCTCCATAAGGAAGGTAATGGCTTCTCCCTTCCATTCTCCTCCTTCCTTCTTCTTTTACTTTTATTTTCCTTTATTGATTCACTAATGTTTATTCTTGTTTTGTTGTTCCCGGTTTAGATTTTTATACATGGAGACTAAGGTTTCATGGAAGAGCCTCCATGACAAGGTAATGACTTCTCCCTTCCCTTATCTTCCTTTCTTCCTTCTTATTTTACTTTTTGATTTGCTAATGTTTATTGTTCTTTTCTTGTTGAAAGTTTAGGGTTTCATGGAGGAACCTCTATAAAGAAGGTAATGGCTTCTCCCTTCACTTCTCCTGCTTCCTTCCACTTTTACTTTCCTTTTATTTTATTTATTAGCTAATGTCTATTGTTGTTTTGTTGTTGCAAGTTTAATGGAGAAAAAATAAAAAATGGCATTTGGGGGGTTATGTTTAATGCATAGATTTAGTTCATGAGTGTGGCCTAAGATACCCCCTTGCTGTCTTTTAAAGAGATCTGGGTTCAAATATTATCACCTGTCTATCTCTTATTACTTATTTTTCTCTTTGCATTAAATGTTTATATTTATCTAAGATTTTCATTATTCACTTGTTTACATGCATAAATCACACTAGTTTCAATTCAGATCTGCACTTTCAATGGAAGATATTTGTGGGAATGTAGCTCAATTAAAGTTATTTCCTTTCGACAAGTGATCTGGGTTGAAATCGTGGCAGTCCCTTACCATTTTCCATTTTTTTTTTGTTTTTTTGTTTTTTTAATTTCAATTTATGTTTCTGTAAATTCTAATTTCCACTAGGTTTTAGTCTAGTTTTAGTTCAAATATACACTTTTGATGACATATTTTTTTGGGAATGTAGCTCAAGTAGAGATCTCGCCTTTTGGTAAGTTATTTGGGTTCAAATCACAACATTCCCTTACCATTTTTTTTTATTTTTTACCATTTTCATTTTTTATTTCTGTAAATTTTAATTACAAACAGTTGGTTCTAATCTTGATGATAAAGTCGACACTAAACCTAACGCTAAAGTCAGTGATAAACCCAACACTAAAGTCGATGATAAATTTGTATGCTAAAGTTGGCACTAAACCTGGTGTTAAATTTAGTGCTAAAGTCATCCCTAAATATGAAATTCATTTAACATCAATTTTAGCACTAGGAAAATATTTCAACTTGAAAAAAAATGCATTATAATTTGGAAATAAACTCAATGCTTATGACATTTTTTATCGTAGTGTTACAGTAACAAAAGAAGGAAAGTTATGTTAGTCAATCACAAGTCCGTAGTTGAGGTCTCTGTGTAGGACCAATACATTGGATATGACAAGAAAAAATGGAAATAAGTGGTTCAAAGTACTTAGAGCAATATGGATCTCACAATAAGCGTGAGAAGAAAAAGGGGGAAAGGTAAACACTAGTAATGCCACCACATGCGTGCAAGCACCCTGACAACAATTATGACCATTGCAACATTGTTGGTCACACTAAAGAAAAATGTTGGAAATTGCATCTAGAATTGATTCCCAAGAACCACAAGGAGGAGCATTCCAACACGAAGAATATTCTAGTGGAAGGAGATAAAAAGAAACGTGTATGTGAAGGAAAAAATTGTC
Source organism: Picea sitchensis (assembly GCA_010110895.2). Taxonomy (NCBI): domain Eukaryota; kingdom Viridiplantae; phylum Streptophyta; class Pinopsida; order Pinales; family Pinaceae; genus Picea; species Picea sitchensis. Next base: position 37,602 of record SNQJ01S0070086.1, read on the forward strand.
TGCACAATAATGCAAAAGGAGGAGAAGCTAAATACCCTACAATAAAAATAAGAGAATGGGATATTGAATTTAGTCCATATCAAGGTTTATATTAAGAAGAACAAGGTTGGTGTGTTTTTGGAATTTGGTTTACGTGTCAATCTTGTTAGGAAATGAGATGCACTTCCATGCTAAACCTAAAAAAAGAGAGGAAGAAAGATATAATCAAAAAATTAAATGATAAAGTGTAATGTTCCTGACTTAGCTAGTCTAGGAAATGCTACTAATGTGTGTGCAAGATTAATGGTTTACAACATATAAATGATCATACAAATAACAAATGCGACAAAGACTGCAAATTTTATATTATGATATCTCTGTGGAGTATAAATGCTGAATGCGGATGAATAAAATGAATCACTCGAATAAATCAAATGACAAAAGGATCTTAGCTGGAATACAATAAGCAAACTAAAATATAATACTCGATAATAGATGAGTATTGTGGGGTCAGTGGATGAGTTGGAACTGTGGGAGCTCGCACGGTAACTGTTGAAAGTCCAGAAAGTTCGTCGTGGTGGATAAACTTCTCGGAATGTCCCGGAAATTGTCCCAAATGGTGTGCCATTCTCTAGCTCTCAGTATTGATGACTGACCAACCCCTCTGTTGGTGTGTCTAGACCCCGGATGGATCCCCCTGGGGGAATGCACCCCTCTCTCACTGGAAAAATGCGCCCTAGTGATTCCACTGTCGAAATCGGCTGAGATGTATCTAAAAATGATCGCCTTGGCCTACTGGAAAATGGGTTGGAAGGGTTTCCCTGGATCTGATATAATGATCGCTCAGGAACCCCAAATGTGTCTACCAAAAGTGTCGCACTCCCAACTCTGGAAAATGCTCCCCAGAAGGTTCCTCCATCAGAATATGACGAGGAACCATATGAAAGATGCGCCTTGCCTTCCTCTCAACTGGGTCGGAGGGGAATCTCTAAACTCTCCCTGGATGGGACAAGTCGATCCACTAAAGACCTGTGTGATCTTCCTGATGACTAGGGTGTGTCTCTCAACACTGAAATCAGCCAACTGGTGTCTTGATCCGGATTTATGTATGAACACAATGAAATACAGAAATACACATAAATGCAGAGATGCAGCGGAAATAAGACTTCATTTCATTAATAACAAATGACTG